>WSXT02032425.1:0-13675 GCA_011762715.2 Neuroterus valhalla | reverse complement strand
CGGTAATTATATTGTATATTGGATATATAATTATTTTCGTATTATATTATTCATGATAGTATTTACCGTATAAATAACATAATATTATTATTTATTGTTATTATCATGAATAATACAAGAAAATATTATTTGGAAAAGTAAATCAATGAAATATTCAAGAAATCGGTTGAAAACCTGCTAAAAAATTAAATTGGTTCGAGTTATTTGTTCAGATCTAACTGAAAATAATTAGGGAAGGTGTCAAGAATAATTTCCGACCAGAAAACTGGATGTATTCGTCGGCAAAATTGAAATAACAGACTTTAGGTGCACTAGAATTGCTCAAAGTTCAATAAAACACACAAAAATGGATAAAAAACGCTATTTTCTCAGGGGATTTTTTTTATTCTTGCTGGAACGTACTTAGGGAAGTGCCTGGAGTTAAATCCCGTAAGAAAATCTCATGTGCCTTTTAGGTCGGATTACGGACACGTTCAAGCCCACCGTGCATAGTTTTCAATTGATAGAAGTAAACTTCCACGATAAGGAATTAATTATCTTAAACTATGTTCGAAGTATTTGATTGACTCTTATTTTATCCTTCAATTTCAATAGGTATAGATGAATTTGTTCAAAAATAGCTGTAAAATGTCCTTTTTCCAGATGCCTATAGAACAGAGTGCATTTTTTCGCATGTTCTTCTACAGAGATATACCTTGAATGAGGACAATAACAATAGCCTAAGTTTTCTTTGGAAAAATCGCATTCTTCAGCGTCGGCATAACTATCAGTTGTAGAGCATTTCGAGTTTTTATCATTTAAGATTTTTGAATTTCTTGAACTATGGGCTTTACTACTGTTAGTGGTATAAAGCCTTCTAATATAAACGCACTAATAAATACGTCAGGACTCAACAAATTTTAAGTCAAAACTGAAAAAGATTTCGTGAAAGGCTAGCTAACGAACTTGCTATTTTCTTTGAGATGATTTCAGACAGACACCAAAGAAAAAAAAACTTTTTTTACTAATCACAGATTCTGAAAATGTCGAGGTTTCATGAAATCCGAAAAGTCGATTTTCACATCAAATCGATACCTCCTCACTGAGATGAGAATGTGAAAAAAACTCAAAAACGGTTCCATATATCGAATAATGGTAATACAACTTTTTGTAGATCTCTACTGTTTCTCAAAATTCAGAGCAGCATTGGCATTATAAAATTATAAAGCCGCCGAATATAAACTATGTCATCGGTCATGTGACGGACCTGCCCTTAATTTTATTCAAGAGAAGAAGAAACACGAATGAGTAAAATATTCAAAAATCGATATTGAAGAGATTTATTATACAGTTGCGAAAGTTTGGAAAAATTGTTTGAACGACGTGTTTGATCAATGCATTGAAACAGATTTAACTAGATGTGCATAAAGAAGAAATTTCCATTGGTTCAGTTTCAAGTTTAAGGTTCAGTTTGAGCTCTGGGGTAGTGGGGGTGTTCCTGGTAGTTGTGGTGTTTGTGGTAGTTGTGGTGTTTGTGGTAGTTGTGGTGGTTGTGGTACTTGTGGTTGTAGTGCAGCAGCATTGCTCGCGAATCCAGCTCCTTTCAAAAAAGAGAATTATAATCATTATTATCAATCAAGATAAATGATAAAAATCAATATCTAGTCAAATTAGAATCAGTATAGAAAATCTTTTAGAAAGTCTTCGAAAAGTGTACCAATCCATAACTCTGAAAATTCAGAGATAATTTCTGAAGATAAATTTGACATTGGTCCTCATTGTTCTAACATTTTTAATCTAGTAAAAAATTGAATTAACTATTTGTTCAACAATTCGATTAGAGAAAAAGAAGATATATAAGTGATTTGGGTCAGTCCAAAGGAATTACCATGAGTAAAGCTCTGAGTTCCTCCTACTGGTGGAGGTCCTGGAGGGCCGGGATTCTGAAAAAAGTCATGAAATAAATTCTTAACAGGAACTTATAAAACTTTAATAATGTTTATTGACAATTATTTATTTGTAATCCACTCACATCGATGCTGAATTCACCAAGTACATAATTATCTATTCTTAAAGAAGTGGTGTAACGAATTATCGTGGAAGTATCGCGGATTAGGTATAGTGGGAGCAAACAAAATTCAGGACGAGTGCGGCAAAATGGATGAAAAGTTGAAACGAAATTTCAAAAATCCTGAAATACAAATGAATTCAGGAGAATTCGAAGGAAACGAGAAAAATTCGCAGGAATCCATGAAAATTTAAGGTACATTTGTCAAAAGATTGGGGTAGATTGGGGATATTTAAAAAATATTTAAGAAATTTATTAGAGGCATCAATTTTAAAATAAATTTCCAATTACCTAAGGAATATCAAAGAAATATAAGTTCATGCTCAAGACTACAAGCTGAATTTGCAAGAATTAGGAGTAAAAAAAGATACATAAGATATTGGAATAAGGTCAAAATATTTCATTCATCAAGGCAAAATAGGAGTATATTAAGTGTCAAATTTTGTAATAATGAATCAACTTACAGCCCAAGCGGTAACAATAATGCAGATAAATGCAAACAATAAAGTAAACTTCATTTTCAGCTGTTTTCTGTTTAAGTTAGTTTTAACTGGTTGTCTGACTATTTGATGCATTTTTCAATGAAGGCTCCTTTTATACCAGAGCTCGTTTCAGTGACTGACTTTTATTGTTGCAAAAATCTTCGCTAATATTTTTCGCAAATCATATTTGGGCTCAGATAACATCCGTAATGAGTGGGGTATTATCTATAATTTGAAACATATTAACGTATTCAAATTTATTCCTTCTTTTTCTTCCTGCAATAAAAAAATTTGTAGGTCTAATTATACAGATGAAAAAATAAAAATGTCATAAAAAATGCACTCTGTTCTTAAGGCATATGGAAAAAGGACATTTTACAGCTGTCTTCAAACAAATTAATGTACACCTATTGAAATTGAAGAATAAAATGAAAATTATTTAAATACTTTGAACAAAGTTTAAGATAATTGATTCCTTATTGCGGAAGTTCACTTCTCTCAACTAAAAACTATGAATTAATTCTTCAGGAATTCAACTAAATTTTTCAAATCGCAATTTTTTTTGTTCAGAAATTCTACTGTTTCCTTGAAAGTTTGTAATTTTTCAATTGAGATTCAATATTTTCTGGATGAGGAAGTTTTTTTTGAGAATTCATTTTTCTTGTTTGAAAACTTAAAACTACGGCTTCCAACATTCAAATGTTTTGTTCAAATATCAATTATTTTGTCAGATATTGAACTTCTCTTGTCAAATTGTAATCTTTTCTATTTGAAAATTGAGGGGAAGGAGAGAAAAACGTCGCCAATATCCGCATAAGAGTGGAAGGGTAGCATCTAGGCTATATGCGAGCTGTGGGTGGTGGGGGCCCCATTCCGCTGGTCTTTCGTTTCCGTACTTGCGCTATCTGCTCCATTTAATTTCGAAATCTGTACAAAGAACCCATCCGCCAACATCCTAAGAGAAGACAAAATAGTTCCCCAAATTGGATCTCAACATTGGCTCTTCCCATTTTTTTGATAGGACGCGCGCTTTCTTTAATTACAAAAATAAGACGATGGAAAACTCGTTGTAAAATATAAATGCTTATTATAAAGTATATAAGTATATATGTTATCATATAATTCATTCATTACATTAGGATTTGATATTATATGGAAAAGTTTGCGTCTCAAATATGATTGAATCGAGTGCGGAGCCTGAGAAAGCCGTGAGAATGGATTCGGTATAGGGAAAAAAATTTTAACGCGACAAAAACCAATAACATCAAATTGCAGTAGTCGACATTTTGTTTTTCCGTTTCAACAGATCCTTTTGAATCTCGCACTTTACTTTCTGCAATGTATTAACTTCGCGTTACGCGTTCAGCAAATGTACTTCCCGGCTTTCGTATCGATCCTTCTGAAACTGAAAAGCGAAACGTTGACCACTATAATTTGATGATCGTGAATTTTACTATCAAAGCTTCTCCGGCTTAAGCGAATACAAACTAATATTAGTTCATCATTTGAACGGAATGTTCATTCGCAGCTACCCTAGAAACTGTGTGAACTTTCGGTGAATGTATAGTATTGCAATCAATAATGGGGTTGATATTAGGGTTTGAAATCATGACGACAGAAGCGGGATGTAAACAAAGATGGCCGGCAACAATGGGGTCAATTCATAACTGATACATGCAGATACATGTATTGTCAGTAGATTCAATTGTTTTTTGTGCTAATTATGTCAAAAATGTCGCATGGGATTCCGAAAATGATACATTTACATTATCTGTTCGTTTTGAAAGGTTTTCAAAGTTACTGTTCAAAAAAAATTTTTTTTTCTCATGATAACGCACTAGACAGAATAGAAAATTGCTATTTCCAGGCCAAACCACGAGAGACCAGGATGAATAATAGTAAGGAAAATTTCCATCACCAAAATGTCTAAATATTATTATTATTTATTTGGGTTAGGGCCATAGGGGCCTTCAACGTTCGGGTAATGCCGTTGCGTCCTCATGTGGACCATGTGACACTTGAGCCCTCTCCAAAAGGCGAGGACCGCAGTCACGCTGTTGTACGATATGTCTGTCTCACTGATGGAGGTTCTGTCTGTGAGCGCCAGACGCTTCCCCACAAACGCGGGGCAGTGACACAGTATATGGATAGCTGCCCATTGGGCACACGAGTACTAAGGTTAACCTATAGACGTTTTTTGGCGGACGTCTTCAGGATGTCCTCAGGCCCTTTCGAAGAAATGATAAGAGCTAAATGATGTCTCACAAACGCTAAGTCTCAAGACATAGAGGTACGTCCTAGAGACGTCTTTATGACGTCCTGGTGCTCACTAGGATCCTAACCACACAGACGACAGAGGGGACTGCATGGAACTCGATCAGCCAACTGTTGATTTCTTTAGTGACTGACCTGCTGGAAATGCCTACAACTGGTTCAGGACCAGTGAAGTCTTCTATTGAAGCTAGTTTTCCCAGCCTGTGCGGGATCTCATTGCCTTTGATACCACTGTATTTAGGGATCCGAAGCATTACCACTCAGTTTTCCATCGCTAGATTGTTGAGTGGTTTATAGCACTTCCACACTAATAGCGACGTATTAGTTGTACTATTCAGGGCCAAACAAGCCGCCTTGCTATCCAAGTAGATACGGATATTTCTCTTATTGCCATACTCCAGTGCCGTGTAGGCGCATTAGAGAATAACCGTGTTCTCGGATTGAAGGACTGTAGTGCAGAAGCCCATGAGAATCGTAAAGCCCATCCCACTGCTTTTTCGGTAGACACCAGCTTCTGCTTTCTCCTCGTTTCTGGAGATATGATTCTGCAAACCAGTTGTCTCCATCACTCGGCAGGTATGTCCCGCCGTTTACCTATTCCTCTCCTATGGAAAGACTACCACGATACTTCTTGTCGAAGAGATTACAAGTATGCGTTTTATCCCTGGGCATACTCAGAGTTAGCATACTAGCAACATCGGTTAGGATCCGTAAAATTCACCAGGATCCTCCCTCCGTTAATCATGTTTAGCCTCCGGGCTGCCTTTGCAGCCGTGTCCTTGATGGTGAGACGCAGGGGCTCTTAGCCCGTTTGTGCCTCGAGTGTAATCGTGGGTGTTGACTTGGAGGCTTTGATGACGCTTCTTAGAACTAGTCCACTGATTCTTCCTAATCGAGACCTCACAGTGGCTAGTTCACACGGCTCCATCACACCACCGCCATATAGGCTAGTCTGGGAAGCAGGCTCGCTGTGTAGATCCACATAAGTGTCTCAGGCTTCAAGTGCCAACTTTTCTAGGAGGCTTTCTTACAGAGCCATAGGGCCACTGTGAGCTTCTTGCAGTTGTATTCCAAGTGCTTCTTCCAAAGCATCAGATAAATTGCTTTCTTGAAGTTTGCAAGAGCCAAGTTAGACGTCAAAAATTGATGAGCTTGCAACTGACGCTCATTCGACGGATAATTCTACAACCTCCTGGATTGTGTTGCTTTCAGTAAGTTTAAAATAGTCGAGTAAGAGAAATATCCGCTAATAAATATATAGTCATCAGAACAGAGAATAAATGATTGTTCTAAATAAGCACATATTTTTAGCAAAAAAGGTGGCAAATGTTCTTTTGTCATTGTCAAATCGACAAAGAAAGGGATAAACGAAAGCGGTGCACACGCATATTTTATTCCATTATAATATTTAACTTTTGAAGAACACCTGGGTAGAGTATATGGAGAAAATGTTAAGTTTCGCAGAAAACTGATACGAAATCATTTGATCATGGGAGTCTAAGAGATCGCCGAGTAAGTGTTTCAAAACTATCAAAATGAAATGATGGTGAATTGGAAATCTGCGGGACTGCACCTCTTTCTCACAAGAAAATAATATTGATAATTCAATGTGTGGTATGAGATAATATGATCCGAAAATCGTACTCATTCCTCCTTTTCCAACTTATTCACATTCTGTACTTGTATGCTAATGTATCCAGCAGAGGAAGGGAACGTTGAATAACAAAAGCAAATGGATGATTTTTCCACATTTTTTCTGTCGATTCTGAACTAATCAAAACATTTGTTTGTTAATGTAATATGTTTTGATAAATAAAGATTTGATGAAAATTGTAGTGTTTTTCAATTCTCAAGATTCATTCTGTTCCTGCAGGTCCAAGGTAGAGTAAACTCGAAACATGAAAAATACTTCTTTCCATTTGGCCTTGGGACTGTTAGACCTATTTTGTAACCAAATGGCATATCACCTGGATCTTTCCCCTTTGCACTTCTATGATCCTTCGGACCATTGGGAGCAATATCATGACCATCTTTTGGGTCGAGCAAAGTAAGAGTTGATTCGAAATGACCTTGCGGTGCTCTGATCCAATAGTGAATGTCCCTAGGATGTACTTGCCCAGGTTGCTTTCAGAGAGGTACTTCTCTATTTCTGATGCGGTGAAGAGTTCCCCAATAAGTAGAGTTATCTTTCATCTTGACAATAAGAGTTCGTGGAGGTGGCGAATAGTGATGATATCCATCTGTACCTGATATTGAAACAAAAATTGACATTTATGGATATTTTCTGATCTATAGTAAAGCGCCGTCTATAAACTACGCTACGAATTGTCAGCATTCCTCATTTCCATTTTGAGGAGACACATTTTCGAAGAGACGAAATTAGCTTATACCTTATATTTTTCAATATAAACTGAGACTCTAAATCAAGTTTTAAAATTTGTTATATTTAAAGAGACAACCATTGACGATTATCGAATATTTTAATTCCTTGCAGGATGCCATACATGCGTTGGCATATAAGAAACATAGCAAATTAAAAATAAAGATGGAAAAGATAAAATTATAAGAAATTGATGTAATTGGTAATTGGATGCTTATAAGTACAAACTTGGAGAACAAACTTATACTGGGGAATCAATTATTTGTTACATAATTAACTTTGTGGCCATTTTTTTACATATAGTTGTTTCCAAGTATCAAATACATGCGTCAGTTAGGCTCGATATTTGTAATATTGGACGCCTCATGTAAAAAGCATCAAGTTGGTACCTTTGAATTTTCAAAGCCCGATACTTAATGCACCTAGAGTACCAGGTAGAATTTTATTCCATTTTTTCCAATGCACGAATTTTAAATTATACGTTCCAAAAGCTAGGAACTCGAAATTGTGATGCCAAAACGGAAAAATGATCTACTACGGCTTCGTACAGATTGCCATTGAATAATTTTGCAAAATATATAAATCGATTATAATTCTTTCATAGTGTAAATGCCAATTATTTCTAATGATTTACCGTTAAAAGTAATGAACATTTCGTTATTAGGTTATTTGGCTTGTTTTCATTCATGTAATATGGGTAATTGAAATTATTACAAAATGTATAGGTCAAATTGACGAATAATGATTCGGTTGCCGCAAAAAGACATAAACTGACTTCCTCAGTTCATGCACTCATTATTATCGAACCTAACAAAATGAGGAACCCTACGGCAGTTACTTTTTGAGGACCAACTTTCATACCAATCAGAAGTGGAAATCATCCTAAATTCCCTGCTTCTACACATGCCGCTGACTTTGGAAAAATTTCCGAAATAGGAGCTTTTGAAAAAATTATGCACAGTAATAACGGCGAAGTGGAACAAGTTTTGTTTTTGTCTATCGTCAGTAGCCCTGATGGAAATCCACGATATCTGAAAGTCATTAGACATGCCGTTGACCATTTCAAAAAATACGATTTAGATGTCTTGTGCATCTTTACAAATGCTCACAAAAGGGAAACTTTCGATGTAGATTTGGGAATTTTTTTTTTCCTTTACTGACAGAGTTTTGGAAACGATCTAAAGGGCGTTGAACAGTTTTAACTTAAAAATTTTTTATAGGTTCAGCACTAACTCCCGTACCTATATATTTGCTCTTTCGTCGTTTTGAATAAAATGAGACCAATTTAACGAACATCCAGAGTCTCGCAGAATCCGTAGATCAATAAAATTTCGAACGACTTACCCTTGGGCTGAGGAAATAAATATTTCCATTGTTAATGTCTATCTCCCGGAATATAGAAACGCTCCGTTAGCAGACGATGTCAGCGAGACTTCTTTACAAATAGCGATTCCTTACAAGACGATGGTCAACGCATAATTCGCGATTTATATCACGCAAAGGTCAGAACTCGGAGAGAAATTGCACAATGGCGAATTTGATCAATTTCTCAGCTTCGGAATACAATATCCAGTGATCAGATGATTTTAGAAATTTATAAACAAATCTTCGATTTTAAAATTTATCTTTCGGTTACTAGATGATTTTAAGAAAATAAATGAATATGCAGTAGGTCGTGTTTTTGAATTATAGAATTGCAAAAATTATAGATTAGCAATAGGTACATTTCGTATTAGTGAAATTTGCTTTTTGGCGAAGAAGGTAGAACTTGTAGCAGCATTTCTGGAGGGTCCACTTCTGGTATTCCAGAATTGCAAATTTGACAAAGTTAGCTATTTCAAAACTTAAAATTCAGCAAATAATTGAGCTTCATATAATGGTCGGTAACTTACTTCTGAACTTGTGGAATGGGGTAGATTTTGTGACTAATATATCTTCCCAGACAATTATGATTCACGTTTTTTTTTCAAACTTCGGCCGGGTTAGATGCGTCGATAAGTAAGAGCCCCCATAAGTGTCGTCAGCAGCGCTGACTTGCGTGGTCTGCTCTTTTGGCGTACTACATTCTCTCTGACCTCACACATAGCGACTATCAGTTTCTCTAAGTGCACTGTGCTTTTTCATGATGTAAATAACGAATTTTGTGTTGACCACCGTCTTGTGAGGAATCTATGGATCATAGCGGACTACCGCAAGTATATCTCAGATGTTGGCGTTGTGCGAGAAAAAAAATAGTGACCAGTCTCGCTGTTTGTAAATAAGTCTCGCCGACATCGTCTGCTACCGGAGCATTTCTCTATTTCGGGAGATTAGCATTTAGGATGAAAATATTTATTTCCTCGGTCCAAGGGTAAGTCATTTAAAATTTTATCGTTCTAAAGATTCTGACAGAGCCTGATATTTTAAAAAAATTTCTTATTTTATTAAAAACGACGCAAGAGCAAACATATGCGGAAGTCAGCGCCGCACCTATAAAAAAAAGATCTTAGATACATTCCTGGGGGTCTTCTCAGATGCTTATCTTCCCTGCAAGACGATAGTCACCATAAAATTGGTGCGTTTGGAGATTGTATCTGCCAGAACTATTCAAATGTCTTCTCAGGCAATTATGATTCACGTTTTTATTTCGAGCTTTGGCGGAGTCTGGATACGTCGATAAGTAAGAGCCCCGATAAGTGTCGTTAGCAGCGCTGACTCGCGTGGTCTGCTCTTTTGGCGTACAACTACATCCTCTCTGACCTCGCACATAGCGCCTGCCAATTTCTCTCAGTGGACTACGTTTTTTCGTGATTTGAATCGCGAATTTTGTGATGACCATCGTCCTGCAAGGACTTTAGGAATCGTAGCGAATCACTGGGAATATATCTTAGATGTTGGTGTTGTGCGGGAAAAAATAACATATAGCGACCGGTTCCACTGTTGCTGAACAAGTCTCGCCGACATCGTCTGCTACCGGAGCATTTCTGCAATCCGGAATCATGTTTGTGATGAAAATATTTATTTCTTCAACCAAAGGGTACGTCATTCAAAATTTTTTCGATCTAAGGATCCCGCAAAACCCCCGATTTTTGTCAAATTTTGCCTATTACTCCAAAAAAGACCCAAGGGGAAATAAATACGGAAGTCAGTGCCGTACCCATCAACAGAACAATTCAATGTCGAAACTGTCCAACGCCCTTAAGCAATGTTGTTATAGATGGTCATGAAGTTATTGCTAAATACGTAGAGCATAAAGAAGAAGAAATTTCAGATCCAGACAGTCCTTCTGATCATTGGTATGCAGAAAATGTACGAGAACGTCAGTATTTACTTCTAGTAAGTATCAATAGTTTAATAAATAAATGTATACTAAAAGTTCAGTAACTCAATAATTTTACAACTATTGCAGATCGTAAAATGCTCCGATAATAATTATTGCAAATTATCACGAAGGGCTTTGAAATACGTTTTGAAAGACAGATTATATTATTGATTCTACTATATGCACTCAAACAAACTACAATAAACATTAAAGCTGTAGATATTACCGCAGAACATCGATTCAACTTAGTTATTAACGAATTAAAAATAATCAATAATTAACAAATTATTCAAGCAATAAAAGTTTGGTATGGATATAAAAAAAATGTGGAAACGTTACGTTATGTTGTGGGTAGGGTGGGGCAGTAGTCACGTGTTACAATCCTGTTACAGAAGACCGGGGGCGGCTCAAAGCTTTACGGGGCCCGGAACTAGAATGTATATACGGCCCACTTAAAAGCGGAAAATGCGATCAACCTTGGAATATTAATAAAAAAAATGTTTTAATTATTTTTATAACTTATTCTCGCAAATATTTTTTCTTTGACACTTTATATCAGGAACTACAAATTATTATGCAATCAAAAATATTTTTTTTCTTCATTTTGCTCTGGTAATAATATATTTTCTCCATTTGAAGAGTTCGTGGGGCCCTCCCAAAGTTGAGGCTACAGCCCCCGCTAGCCCCTCCGTTACTGCACTCCTGCAGGAGACTGGGTGGGACACGAGATTGCGAATTTTAGCGTTAGGTAATAAGGCGGTCCTATTACAAATCAAAATCATGTCATATTTCTGAAACTTTGAGGACTTCAAGTTTATAAATAAATCCGAATCTGTAGAAAGTTTCAGATCTATGGACCGTCTAATTTTTGAGATATTGTTTATTAAAGCCCGTCCCTTATACACGGCAGATATAGGACAAGGCGTGCAAATTGGAGATTTTTTTGTTCCAACATCTTAACTAACCATGGAAGTCTTTCGAAAAACCGAAAGGTCCTAGACACGGATATCTTGTAACATGTTTTCGTGCAACATTGATTAGAATCTATTAATTTGATGATTTCGCCATAGTATATGCCGTTCATCGCTTGCTTTGACAGCTGGAATCTTTTTTGTTGAAACTTATTTAATAATTATCTTCATTAATTGAACGGCTGGATTCCACAACAGCCTCTACGCTCGGGCTTAGAGAGCCTCAAGGTAGAGAGTTGCGAACTTGGTCAGCGATTCACCTCGACCAATCAGCGCTGAGCTGGTTCTCCCACTTTTCTGCTTGAGGTGAATGGGACTCCCTAGTATTAGTGAAAGATGTCCGCGATTCATCTTGACCAATCCGCGCTGAGCAAGTTCGCAACTCTCTACCTTGAGGCTCTCTCCTTGGGCTAGTAGGCAAGGGAGGGGATACCGCGATGCGCGTGGATCTTTCCGTAGACACGGGAAAATCTTCGCGCATCGCGGTATCCTCTCCCTTGCCTACTAGCCCGAGCGAGAGCGTAGAGGCTGTTGTGGAATCCAGCCGTTCAATTATAGTTGTTAGAATCATCATTTCAATGTTTATGCTTCTCATAATTGAATTGTTTAATTTACCTTGTGCATAGCTATGCACATACTAAATATTGCGGTATAACCACCTTCATGTATGCTCCCAAATCTAGAGATAGCAGTTAAAAATTGTGTGGAAAATTATCATTCTTTGTCATGGAACAAAAATATGTATTCTGTCACAAAAAAAAAATTGATAATTCTAATCAATCTTTAATCCAAGATCAGTCAAGTGAGTCCTGGCATACATGTATACTTTTTACGATTCTAATAGTTATAAAATATTATTACTCACAATTAAACTGAACAAGTCCCAAGAATTGGAGCAGTAGAATGACCGCAGTGAGCTTCATTTTTCTTAACAAATGACCTTATAGGTGAATGAGTAAGGAAACTTATTTTTGAAAATGTCCACCTGAAGACTCACTGGCAAATGACTGCTATATATACTAACTTCCATGGATCCCATTCAATGACACACTTTATTTGTTTTGATAAATGAACAGAGTGGGGTCAGGGATATTAGCGATATCAGACCTTAAAATCTTTCAAATTTGTTATCGTCATTCCTCATCGGCCCTTGAGAATGATTATTATAATAAAGAAAAGTCAAGTTCCACCGCAAGAGAAAAAATCCCCCAAAAAATTGTTGAATCTACAATAAAAATAGATTAATTAGCAACCAAACAGTTGCATTTTTTGCTAAAAGAGATAAAATGTTGCCAAGTAGATTGTCAAGAAAAAATTGTTAACCAAAATGAAATAGTTACATTTTCAATTAAAAAAATTAATTCAAAATTATTATTAAAGAGTTTGTAACAAAATTGGTGAATTTCCAACCAAATAGATGAGTCCTGAATCCAAAAAAAATTATATCCAACGAAGAAGTTTAACCAAATAGTTGAAGAAAAAAAGATTATCTACTTTTTAACACAGAAGTGGCACTTTCAACAAAATAATTCAGTTCGTAACCAAGCCATTAAATTTTTAACCGAAAGAAATGAATTTCGTCCAAAAAAATACTTAAAGAAGCAATTAGAGAATTTTGAACTAAACAGTGATTTTTTCAAATTTCAAAGGGTAAGGTTTACACTAGTAACGAAAATCTGCCCGCTGCAAGAGCAAGTTCTCATTCCGCGCTTCGCTTCGCTCGCAAGTTTGAGCGCGCCTAGGGTGCGCGTCTTTCGGATCTCGCGCTTCGCTCTCGATGGTAATCTCACCTTGCGCTCTGCGCTCGGTTATGAATGAACCTCCCTACAATTGTATAAAAAGCTTGTGAAACTCAAAGAAAAAAATTTTGACTACTTTAATTTGATGAGTGTGAATTCTCTTTTGTTGAAAGTTTCTCCGGCTTTAACGAATACATTCTTATCGCTTGTCTCATGTTGCACAGTCGATAAAAGCGTGTACAAAGCAGTAGAGAAGTTTGGATGCCTTATTTTTTTCACATGTTGTGTAGTTTTTCTGGAAATTTGATTTCAAAATTTAAAATTTCATTTTTTACGATTGAAACAAAAACTACGCGTCCAATAAGAAAAATTATAACAAATTTACAAATATTATTCGGGTGAACAACTTTTCTCTATGAATCTTCTGTGTTAGCCTTAGTCATTTTTTCAAAAATTTTATTATTTCATTTTTATAGTTATT
>WSXT02032414.1:0-13675 GCA_011762715.2 Neuroterus valhalla | reverse complement strand
AAAGAAATTTAATTGAAATCTACTATTTTTATAGTTTACAATATTAACATATGCTGATGCTATGAATTTGATACTTCTGTACAATTATTGTATGTGTCCTGTGAGAAGCGTATTCGTATATAGTCATTTAAATGATTGCTCCTTCACTTTCTCGTCGCACCTATTAATTTATTGGATATCTAAAATATCATAAAATATCTTCCCAAGATAAATATACGCAAAAAAACGTGTAATAATAATAAAATTATTCAAATTGGAATTTTCCTCATGCTATAGAACAATTATCAGCCTAAAAGTACAGCCAGCGCTGCACGCAGCTTTGGTCAACATTTTCGTCACTTCTAGTTTTGAGTGTCACCTGCCTCAATAACAGACAAACGTTCTCGCCTGACCCCCGATATGTCCGAGAAGCTTCTCTTTCTAGGACAAAATTACAAGTTTCTGAAAATGCAAAGTTCGATTTGTCTTTTTCACGATAATAAACTGAATTGGAATGATAAAATCTAAAATCCAATTATTTCCATTACCTTCTAGCTTGATAATCAAACTTCGCTGCAATAGATGATAAAAGGGGGAAAGTGATCGATAATTATCGATAACGGACAAATCTTATCGATAATTATCGATAATTTTTCTTAACGATTATCCCATCCCTACAGTACTTCCTTGGGTTGGTAAAATCGACTCCAACTTTGGTCGAAAGTCGACTTTTAGGGTCTGAAAGTTGACTTTTTACAATCGACTTTGCGTTTCAAAGTCGACTTGGAGTCGACTTTGTCCGTTCGACTTTTCGAATCCTTCCGACGATTTCCGCTTACCGCCGCGCGCCACGTTCGAAATACGTTTGCTGCCTGCTTTTCAGTAAGGACCCTTCACCAAGTAATCATGGATTGGTCGAGCGGAGTTTGGTAGAGTGAGAGAGTGCGCAACGGGTGCAAGAGAGGAAAATTCGCTCACTTCCTCTCCCGCTGCGGCCATTTGTCATCACTTTCTATCCCGTTGTGAATAGTGGTGAGGAAACATTGTCGCGTCCTCCCCTAGAGGGTCGTTACTTTCCGCTGTTGCTGTGCCTTACGTCTCACAGAAGCTAACCGCGCACGGACGCAAACCGCCGACCAATCGCGTGCAGAGCTGCATTACATACGTTTATAGTATTTATACTTCTTTCTTTATTCATTCGAATTTGTTTACTGCCAAAAAGTTGTTAAGTTGTTGTAGGTTGATGTCATGTTGATGGACGACATTTCAATGCGGGCCGGTTACTCCAAAGTATTCCTTGTAAAAAAAAAATATTGGTGTCCCTAAGGGCTGATTGATTCGCATAATATATTGTTCATAAATTTTCATAATTTTTTCTATTTATTTGCTTTCTCCATTTCTCTCCTTTTGTCACTTAATTTTTGTTTGTTCGTTAAAAGACACTTTTAGAGTAATTTTACGTAGGTTAAGGTAATTTTGAATAATTAAAGTTTACATTAAGTTGAAAGTCGACGAGTAAGAAGTCGATCGAAAGTCGACTTTTTCCTGAGATTTACCAACCCTAGTACTTCCGAGACCTATGAATAGATGGACAACTCGGTTCATGATCCAAGGAATGTATTGGAAATGGTTAAACTGTGATACGCCACCTGGTGACAAAACTCAGAACTAGAAACAATAGGCACTTAATGTCAAAACTCATGTGAACAGTGTTGATGAACCAGTAAAACAAACATTTTAATTAGATAGAGGAAAATTTTCTCCTGTATTCCACCTAATTATGGAGACAGGAGTTCTTTACTCTCCTAAGGAGTCCAAAAGCCGAATCTTTCGTTCTGTTTTCGGCTGTAATAGCAGAGCGCGTGAAAATCCGGAATTGAGTTTTCACCACTTCCCAAAAGCCGGTATGACAATTAAATACGCAAACAGACTTGGACAAATTGAAGCAGTCGATAGGAGAATTATTTGGGAAAGAATTTTAAAAATGGGAAAAGAAGTGACATCAAACATGCTGGTTTGCTCGCGTCATTTCGTAAGAGGACTACTCGTTAAACGCAGGGCCAGATAAGTCTGAAATCTATTTGTTTTTTTATTTTATACTTTAATGTAATATTTTTAATTAATTGTTTTAATAATTCCAAATTTGTTCTTTATTATGAAAATATAACTGTATACATGTATATTAACTATTATAAACTTCGCCTTTTACGTAACCTCAAAGTTTTATCCTGTGTGTTTCAACACTGTGTTTGCATTTTTTGCTCAATCCTGCTTTGCATGAACACTGAACGTCTAAGATTTTTTTTTGTAGACGAAATTAATCCCGTTATTTTGTGGGAATAACTTTTCATATTAGACGTTTGCAAACGAAATGCAAGGAACGAAATATTATCCGGGTTTCCACCACATCTTTAACCGCAATATGTGACGTGACCGGCATTTAAAACTTTCTTACCTTCCACAAAATTACGACAGGAGGGTGTAGACTCTGTAAATCTACAGATTTCACGTACCGAAATCCGCATTTCTTAAACGTAAACAGCATTTAATTGTAAAAACACGCGTTTTGACGTGGGTTCTGACAGTTGAGAGCCTACTCTCTCTAGTTTTAATTCTTGGCAACAGATGGCGAAATGGTTGACCACCATTTTGGATCCATGGAGCAGATGGAGTATGTATTCGCTATTGCAAACGGTTGGAGGGGAGGGCTGGCGCTGCCATCGAATTTTACACGTATTCTTACGGCAGCATCCCCCGAAAGAGACCGCGGCCGCTACGGTAGTAACTTTTGCTAATGTGCATTTAATGCGAGAATTGAAGCTTAATGGTGATGAAATTAGCTTTTTACATTTAAAAATAACTGAGCGGTCGCGGGACTGCCGACAGAAGCTTTGCTCCTTTTGCATTCAACGAAAAACATGAAAACATGCACGCCAGTGAAAGAAATAGTGAAGCAGGAAGTATAAAGTTGATCGCAATTAGAGATATAAATTTCAAAGAAGTTAAACTATTAATGTTTGACAGTTTCAAGTGTAATATGTAGTAATGAATGAATCTCGAGTCACTGTTATATAAAATATACAGTTTATTGTAATATATTAATTCAATTTTGTGCATGTGTGATGTATACTCCACTCGTTATACATATACTACACCAGCACGGAAGGGAGGGAGGAAGAGAGAGATAGCTGTGCTGGCGCCATGCTTGATACAGCATTCTATTTATAGCCATTTTCAGTCGCATTGAATGTGGCGGACGGTGTGTTCCCGTTTTTCGCAGTTAGGTAACCTCGCTCAGAGTATATGTTCTCCCAAAAAAAGCAAAGCTTCATTAATAAATATAATGGTTTTAATTTATTCAAAGACGTGCTAGAAAACGTGTTAATAAATATTTTTCTTTTGAAGTGCTCTGAAATGAGATGTGGAAGCTGCAATTGTAAAGACCACACACAGCCTACGCAGGTGGTTAATAAACTCATTTGGCGCATTTTGATGTTTCCCGCATGGTCATGATTTTTATGATCCATTATACAGCATTATTTGGGCTTATGTTTAAATGATTTTAATAAAAATTATAACCACACAAGAGAATGCTCATTGCATTAGAAAAAAAGAAGAATTTTTATAATAAACATTTGAAAATATAACTCTGCATATTCAAAATATATTATTTCCTCTATATATTGCATCTATCCTAATCATAAATAACTCCAACGAATTTATTTATGCGCTCATCATAATATGCCGTCTGATCTCTCAATTCCACTACAAGTTTAGATTCTTTGTTCTTTTCTGAGTGAATACTTCTCGTAAAACGCATGTGTGTTTCGAGCTTCATGTATCATCGTTTCATCTACGATGAAAGATTTCAAATCAGGCACGGAATCATGTACCCGACGTTCGGCAAATAGACTTTCTTCATGGAGTTAGCCTTCGGAGAGCGGTATTGGGATGATCTTAGATCAAAGTTTGATTTGAGCAAGAAATATATTCTGTTAGTTTGTGATCGAGCAGGGATCCTTCTTGCATTTTTTTGAGGATAGCAACAAGAATATTTCGTCAGTCTTGACGAAAACTTAGAAAGTCAAGATCCTTCAAGTCTGGAATAATTCTAAGGGCATCTCGAGTCGCAAAAACTAAATCAATCTTTTTAGCATCCAACAGATTTTTTTTATTGCCAAGATCTAATTTTACGATGGAATTCTTCCAAGACTTCATATTCTACCATTTTCTATCCAACGCACATCGCAAATCTTCAGCGGAAACAGTTGAGAGCCTGTGATTTCGGAGTGATCTTGGCGCCTGGCAGGGAAATCTCTAAAAAAGTAATAAGCAGCGTGAAATATATCCATTAAATTCCAATGAGAAGCATTCATGCCAGCTTTAAATACTCCGTGCGTAGAATAAATGTCGCAACTACCAAATTCAATAAAAAAATTATTTATTAATAATTCATTTTAATCATTATTTAAAATTAACATTTGGGCCATCCACACCGATTTGGATAACTTCACCCAAGTTTTTTTTCTTGTACACCAGCTTTGAATCCTTCATGAAGGTCTGCGGCCCGTGTGTGGCCTAAGAAAATGATAGAAGCCCACTACGAGATGAGAACAGTTGTTGATAATCGATTCCAATTCCTTCTTGAAATTAGGAGCAATGCCATACACAATAGTGTATTCCACTTTTGAAGCATATTGAAATATATTGCTTACAAAATTTGATATAAAATATTTAGTATTTAAAAACACAGTTTGTATTTTCGGCGCTCAATTTTTCGCAGCACTCTAACAGTTTACAGAGGGAGCACTTCTAGAATATATATTAGTCCATTGCAGAATAGAAGTAACCAATGAGAGGAATCGGGCTTATTTCTTTGAGCTGAGATTGGTCAATGAGTTGCTGTTGTCTATTGAGAGTGCGCCTTTACTTTTCTTTACTATACTGTATATGTATGTGACAGGTCGTCCAATTCTTTCGGGATTTTATTGCAAATTGAATAAAATTGATCATTAAGATTTGATTCGGTGGTCGTACGCAATTCACAAATGTTTTATTATTTAAAAACTGAAAAAACAAAAATCACACATGATTGGCAGTTTCCTATTAGTTATAATTGTTTTTAACGATGTATTCTTTTTTTTAATTGTAGGTTATGTCAGGTGATAGAAATAAATTGAGTGGGCATGAAAATCTGAAAAAGCCAAAGAAAATGCTGAACATCTTGAGAAACACATCGCAAAGCTTCCAAAATTAGATTCTTCTGTCTTAAAGCTGAAACCAAATCTCACAGAAAAATTGAATGACTATGGCGAATTTAAGTTAAAATAAGAATCGAGTATAAGTTAATATTGTAAATAGATCTTTTTCCTTCTTGCCAATCCTTTATTTACTTTTTCTATGTATTTGCTTATAATTATAAACTGTTTTTGCTTTAGATATTCACAATTTTGCAGTTGCCTTAAATTATACCCTCAAATAATTGAACTATATATGGGAAAATTTCGTTAATTAGGGGAAATGTATACATTTTATTATGAGAAAATATTTCTTGATAAATATGTATGAAAATATTTTTATTCAAATACTAACGACCCTTTTTTTAGGAGGAGGATGCGGGTAAAAAATTTGAAGGAGGTTGGCACTTTTTTAGTTGCCTAGGGCGGCATTTAGAGTAAATTCGGCACTGATTCCACTGTCTTGGAATATATTCGGACAAAAAGTCACCAAGTCGCCAATGCTTCGCAGAGAAATGTGATGAACGACAGAATAGAGACAGCATAATTCCAGCGTTGGTTACTTCTTCTTTCCGTAGAAATCATTTCATGACAGCAGTTGATCCATGGACGTGTGGTTTGCTTTTGTATAAGTGACCTTCCGAAGAACTTTCCGAGATTTTTTCGACCCTCTCTTTTTTGTAACTGTGTTGAAGACGAAGGTCCTAATAGATAATATACATTTAAATTAATAATAGGGATAAAAGAAATGCAATAAATCGTTCATACTTCAGAGAATGGGAAAGATAAACTCACTGGTAGGTTCTACAGGTGATGATAATTCAACCACAGGTGCGCAATTTTTGTCTGTAATCACAGGCTGCCTGAATAATGCTGATATTGTCGGCGTTTGCTGCTGAATTCTTTGAGCCTGTAGGTGCTACTTTCCACTGGCATTACTGATACTGACTAGTGCAGAAGGGCCCATCGAGTCTATATTAATACTTCTCACACATATCTTACATCTTACAGCGAGCGTTCACTCGACTTGTTGGATCTGCCTCAACCTGAGGGAACTCTGTCTCGTACTTGGCAGCGGAATACGAAATCTGACTAATAGTATTGCGACTCATGTGAATTTCTGTATAATTAGAGAAAAAGTTAGATGTGAATGCGGAGATTCTAGTTGAATATTCTGAGAGTATTGCCTTACCGTAGGTGGTTTGGCAATTGAATTTATATTTTATTCTACAGCTCGTTTAAAGATTTTCGATTTTTCAATCTCACTTCACACCTTCAATCTCACTTCCACATATACACTTTCAATTAAAGAATGATTCAAGGGAATGATTGGATAAAAAGACCCATTTGAGGGGAAAAAGCCTTTCGGCAAAAACCCCTCTTATTTGAAGACTTGAAAAACACAATGAATACACGGCGAACAAGATTTATCGACTACACGAAACGAAATTCAACCCGGAGTTGGCGTCGCCCCAACACGCGTTTCGGATTTGGTTCGATTTTTGGGTTTGTTCGATTGGATTCTCTTTGAATCTTTTTTGGTATGATTTAGCCTTAGTTGACACACGAGATTAGAATTCAACCCTTTCGGGCGACGGTGAATTCTTGGAGAATTCGAGGATCACGCGAGAGCTCTACGCGGAACGAATGGATGATACGATGTACAAGATCGAAGTGAGGTTCGATTGACCAACTCCGGACGTCCCTATCACTCGGTCTCTACTCTATCCCCTCCCTGCCGGTTTCGGCCGGACAAGAATCTGTGATCTAGCGATTTAGGCACCATATTGGTTTTAGACAAATTTGTGTTGCGACGGAACACATGTTGCGTGAAAACTGCGGGGTTTTGTTACGCGTGTGAAGCGAGCTGCTCATTGCTGTTTGTTGACCTGGAAAAAAACTCCACAACGGAGAAAAACTCCAAATTCGAGGCTATTTAGCGGAGAATTCCAGAAGCCATCACGGCGTTCCAGTATGATGTTATCATGAAGAGCAGACGACTCATTCATGCAATTGAACGGTTAGTTGCAATGACTGCGTACTTGCGCGCTTTGAAAAGTCACTTTTTTTCATTATCTTTATTTTATTTTTTTTTTAAACACTGGAGGCTTCGCCCTAATCCGGTCCTACGCCCGAACCGACGTGCGATGGCCTATTATTACAAAACTCCAAAATCTGCGCATTAAGAACATGTCCTGAGGACAATATCGTGTGCGCTACGCGAGCTGCGCAGTATACTGTTGTACAAATTCTGCAGTTTTAATTTCAGTAATTGAAAATTTGAAATATGTAACTCAAAATTAATCTAACATTGTAATGAACGATTCATGTAATTTATATCAAGTTGTATTGAGTTCATTATTCTTTTCAGATTCCCGAAAAGACACCAAACAAAATCAAGAACTTCGGGATTTGGCTGAGGTATGATTCAAGGTCTGGTACACATAACATGTATCGAGAGTATCGAGACTTGTCTGTGGGTGGAGCCGTAACACAATGCTACCGCGACATGGGTGCAAGGCATCGTGCTCGTGCGCATGCTATCCAAATTATCAAGGTTGAGATAGTTAAGGCGAGTCAGTGCAGAAGATCACAGGTGAAACAATTCCATGATGGTAAGATCAGATTCCCATTGCCGAAGCGCATTGCGCATAGGAATCGAATGCCGACGTTCAGTGTGCGAAAACCACGCACATATTTCCTTTAAGCAGTTTAATTCAAGTGTCACTGACGGAAATTGAAAATAAAATTGTTTAATAAAAATTTCTGACTCAATTTATTCTCGAAAGGGTCCCGCATAAAATATATGGAAATAGTCTACCTGTGGAATTATCTCGTCACGACTTCTTATATGCATTAAAGCGTGAGAAAATCGAACTTTCACCAAATTCGACTGAAAGGCTTTTTCCATCAATTTTGTGCAGGATCCCTTGCCTGATGAATCACGGATTTTCTGGCAACTCTAATTTTTTTTAATATATCCTCCTGAGAAAAAACTCATTACTCGCTGACACGCTTCCCAATATTTTAATACTATTAAGATATTTACTTAATATCTACCCCTGCTTCCTTCTCCTATTGACACCGTGCAAGTCTATTGGCGCCTTTACTTCGGGGGACGCTCCCATGTTAAATCTTATGGAGCAAAAGTTAGTACCGTGGCGGCCACGGTCTCTTTTGGGGGGCGACAGCGCCAGCCCTCCCCTCCAACCGTCTGCACATAGCTAATACATGCCTCACTCAAACTTTCCGATATCAATTCCACGTCCAAATTTTTCCGTATCAATTCCTTGTATCCCAGTAATACAACGAGGCTGGAACCAAACGAGCTACGCTTACCCCGAAAGGGACTTGGCTAAATGGTATAATAATGGAGAAATTTTGTTATTTGTACCAATTCTTAGCTTTAAATATTTGAGTACCATGATAAGTGGTCGAATCTGAAGCATGGTATGCATGGAGTTTTGCTGGATTATCGTTTTCAGTGCATAGGTAGTGGGGCAATTCTGGTATCTTTTTGCTTTTCAATCTCAAACTTCATTTTTTCCAACCTACAGTAAAACCTCGTTTATCCGAGGTAATGTGGAGAGGAGATACTCGGATAATTCAAGACTCAGAGAAATACAAAATTATTATTCTTGATATAGCTCGAATGGTAAAATGAAATTGAAACACATGCATATAAAAGTGAGCAACTCACGAACGTGGATGAGCATAGACAGCGGTTATATCTGCTTTATCAGAGTGTTTCCGTATTATCCGAGCATGCACCTCGAATAATGCGGAGTGCTGAGATTAGTTCGATGTCTCGGATAAACGAGGTTCTACTGTACTGATCTAGATTTCCGAGTTGATAATCTGACAAAAAAAAATAATGTTGAAATTTCGAGGTTGGGGTGAAGCTGGGATTCATAACACGGGTGACCAGGTGAGGAGGGAAGAATCAGGACACTGGCGTGAAGGAGAGAGAGAGAGAGAGTAGTACCAGGTAGTACTATTAAGTACTAAAAGTGGACCCTAAAATCGGGACGTCTGATCAACCTGTTCAAGATTGCACGAGATTCGCTTGTTCTTAACCCTGGGTTCATCAACCTCAATTTTTGGACGTCATATTATTTTTTGAGATTTGAATATCAGAAATGGAACAAACACTTATGTAAAGTTGAAAAATTATGTTTATACTTAAGAAGCAGAAAGATAGCACACTTTTCTCATCAGTTACGCACCAAAAATGATATTTTGCCAAATCTCTACATGAACAATACTCCAGATTTCACCACATGACTATGTTATAATAAATTTGACATCATCAACTGAGTGTGACGTAATGATAGAATACTCTATAAGAGTCGATTGGATAACTACTAATTTATGATAAATATAAGGATTTTGAACATTTGATTCGGAAGATTCGGCATTCAGGGTGCTCAGATTGGAAACTGAAGCCAGTCACTAACACACGCGCGCTGTGTCTGAGTGACGCGGCTCGACGTATACGTCAAGCCGCGTTGCTAACACACAGCGCGCTGTGTGTTAGTGACTGGCTTCAGTTTCCAATCTGAGCACACTGTCGGCACTCCTCGTTTTAAACAATAGACTCTATCTCCCTTGGAGAGTTCAGCAGGGCTGGGTCGCGGCTAACGCCATAAGAGCGCCAAAGATGGTAGTAAAACACTTTCGAAGCCGCATTTTGTCTGTACCTGTACGTCGTTCCTGCTTGAATAGGACCATTCGATAGCATATGCCATAGGTGCTCAGCAGTGCTCAGGGAGTTTTAACACAAAAATAAAATTCTCCCTTCCATGTTGCTTCAGGAAGTTTTTGGCCTTCACTTTCTTCACATGTGCTTTTAGAAGTAAGGCATCTTGATGGAGTAATGTAGTTTCCTCACTTCTGATGTTGAGGTTCAGACCAAGTGTTTCAGCTCTCTGCTGTCTGTTAGCACTTCCGAACTTCTTCAGCTTATTGGCCTTGAAAAATTAACTGTCTTACAACATGTTCTACAAAAACTTTTACATCAAATACTTCCCTTCTAAAAACTTCGGACAAATTTCGGGTTCCGGAATTTGTCCGGAACGTGATCCGGTTTTTGTCCTCCGGATTCCATCCGAAATTTGTCCGGCGGAAGGAGCACGAAATTAAATCTGGTTTCCATCCTGTAGACTCCGAAAGTTGTCCGGTGTGAAAGATTCAATCAATCCGGAAAGAATCCGTTTGAGTCTGCGTTTTGTAGGGTATAACGGATGGTATTAATTCTAATGTGTCCGGTCGAGTCCATTTTTTCTACGATCTGAAGAATGTGATTAATCCGAATTGAGTCCGGTCATGCCTGTTTTTTGGACGGTCTTCCGGATGTGATTAATCCGGATTGTGTCCGGCCGAATCCATGTTTTGTACGGTCTAAAGAGTTCGATCAATCCATGCATAGAAATTTAGTTACATAATGTGCAAAATGTGCTGCAGTCCAAATAGAAAAAAAGGAACTCACCTATGCTATTGAACTCGAAACCGAATATATACACTATACAGTATTATACATTAAATATAATTTCATATTATTCTAAATTCGGAATTGACAACATTTGAAAATATATATTTGTGTACTCTGAATATAATATAATTAAATTATAAGCTGAATAATCGGCTAGTAGAAAACGAAGCTGGCAAGAATCTAACACGCGTCTTTGAGGCAGCAGTCGGGCGATGTTCCATTTACTTACAGAACATTAGAAGAGATGGAAATAAAAACATCCATATGACCTAAATTATAGAAAGTTCGTTGGTTCCAATAATTTAATCCTTAATTTATCAACATTGATGATAATCTTATAATTTTAAAAATCAAATGCTTGATAACTTGACTTAGAAAACTTCAAAATTAAAAGTAAAAACGGGAAATTATTCTGTTTTAATAAGCTCAGAACTGGGATCAAATGGAATTCAAAAGTATCCAAAGGTTCTTCATTTTATTCCTATCATCAATTACAACTCAAAGCTGCGGAATAATTTCGGATAGGACCGGACTATTCACGGAGTCGATGTTTTTGACCAGACAGATTTCGGATTTAATCGGACCACTTTCCGTTTTTACTTTGACAAAAATAATCTCAGGTTCTGAATTCCGGACCGATTTCGGAGTCTATGTTTTCGACCGGTCTAATTTCGGAGTCGTATGTTTTTGACCAGACATATTTCAGATTTAACCGGACCACTTTCCGTTTTCACTTCAACAAGAACAATCTCAGGTTCTGAATTTCGATCCGATTCTGGATGGAGTCGGACTATTTGCGGAGTCGCAGTTTTTAACCAGACAGATTCCGGATTTAATAGGACCGCTTTCCGTTTTCACTCTAACAAAAATAATTTCAGATTCTGAATTCCGGACCGATTTCGGATAGAGCTGGACTATATTTGCGGAGTCGATGTTTTTGACCAGACAGATTTCGGATTTAATCGGACCACTTTCCGTTTTTACTTTGACAAAAATAATCTCAGGTTCTGAATTCCGGACCGATTTCGGAGTCTATGTTTTCGAACGGACATATTTCGAATTTAATCCGACCACTCTCCGTTTTCACTCGAACAAAAA
Source organism: Neuroterus valhalla (assembly GCA_011762715.2). NCBI lineage: Eukaryota > Metazoa > Arthropoda > Insecta > Hymenoptera > Cynipidae > Neuroterus > Neuroterus valhalla. The sequence goes on along the minus strand of WSXT02032414.1, from coordinate 1,870 downwards.
TAATTTCAAATTCTGAATTCCGGACCGATTTCGGATAGAGCCGGACTATATTTGCGGAGTCGATGTTTTTTAACAGACAGATTTCAGATTCAATCGGATCACTCTCCGTTTTTACTTAAACAAGAATTATTTCAGGTTCTGAATCTCGGACTCATTTCGAATAGAGCCAGACTGTTTTCTGTGTCTATGTTTTTGAACGGACAGATTTCGGACCTAATCGGACCAGTTTCCGTTTTCACTTTAACAAAAATAATCTCAGGTTCTGAATTCCGGACCGATTCCGGATAGAGCCAGACTAATCTCGGAGTCTATGTTTTCGTACGGACAGAAATCGGAATTGATCGGACAACTTTCCGTTTTCACTTTAACAAAAATAATCTCAGGTTCTGAATTCCGGACTGATTACGGATAGAGCCGGATTATTTGCGGAGTCGATGTTTTTGACCAAACAGATTTCGCATTCAATCAGACCACTTTCCGTTTTCACTTCAACAAAAACAATCTCAGGTTCTGTATTCCGAACAAATTTCGGATAGAGCCGGACTATTTCCGAAGTCTATGTTTTCGAACGGACAGATTTCGGATTTAATCCGACCACTCTCCGTTTTCACTCTAACAAAAATAATTTCAGATTCTGAATTCCGGACCGATTCCGGATAGAGCCGGACTATATTTGCGGAGTCGATGTTTTTTAACAGACAGATTTCAGATTCAATCGGATCACTCTCCGTTTTTACTTAAACAAGAATTATTTCAGGTTCTGAATCTCAGACTCATTTCGAATAGATCCAGACTGTTTTCTGTGTCTATGTTTTTGAACGGACAGATTTCGGACCTAATCGGACCAGTTTTCGTTTTCACTTTAACAAAAATAATCTCAGGTTCTGAATTCCGGACCGATTTCGGATAGATCCGGACTATTCGCGGAGTCGATGTTTTCGACCAGACAGATTTCGGATTTAATTGGACCACTTTCCGTTTTTACTTTGACAAAAATAATCTCAGGTTCTGAATTCCGGACCGATTTCGGATAGAACCGGTCTAATTTCGGAGTCTATGTTTTTGACCAGACATATTTAAGATTTAACCGGACCCCTTTCCGTTTTCACTTCAACAAAAACAATCTCAGGTTCTGAATTCCGGACAAATTTCGGATAGAGCCGGACTATTTCCGGAGTCTATGTTTACGAACAGACAGATTTCGGATTTAATCGGACCACTGTCCGTTTTCACTTTAACAAAAATAATCTGATGTTCTGAATTCTGTACCGATTCCGGATAGAGACGGACTATTTCCGGAGTCTATGTTTTTGACCAGACAGATTTCGAATTCAATGAGACCTTTTTCCGTTTCCACTCAAACAAAAAATAATTTTAGGTTTTAAACTCCGGACTCATTTCGGATGAAAGTGGACTCTTTCCATAGTCAAACTTTATTGTCCAGACAGATTTCGTACTCACCCAGACCAATCCCAGATTCGTTTCGTACAGTTTTCGGATTAGATCGGACAGGTTTCGGAAAAAATTATTGAATCGGATCGATGTTGATGTTAAGTTGAAGCCATGGATAGTGCTCCTTCCAGCGTTCAAAAATTGCAGACATCGAGGAAATTCTTGAAGCCGGCTCTGAGAAAAAAAAACTAACGTCTATTTCATACTCATTCCATTTCTATATAAATTATTTCCATATAGTCCCATTTGTTTTTTATTTGATATTTTATATAATATTAATGAAAAATATATATGGTTATTTTCTATTTCATACTATATCATATATAATTTCTTTCGTTATATTTAGGGACACGATTTTATGTCGACGAAAATGCTCAAATTATGCGATGTAATGTAATTTCAAGCAATATTCCATTAT
>WSXT02032403.1:0-13676 GCA_011762715.2 Neuroterus valhalla | reverse complement strand
TCTCTCTCTCTCTCTCTCTCTCTCTCTCTTGCTTCAATTCTCCTTTTCTTCCTCACGCCCATCCCTCCTTCCATCTTTTTTCTCACACCCCCCTACTTTTTTCCCTTCCTCCTCCCTCCCTCTCTTCCTTATTATCTTCCCCTTTTTTTGATTCCCTCCTTCCCATGCTCCCTTTTTTTCTTCTACTCTCTTTTCTTGTCTTCCTTTCTTTTTCTCTACCTTCCTTCTCTATAGAACACAGCTCATGTCAATTTAAAATCATCATTTTTCTCAGACGAATACCAAACTTTTTCTTTTTCTTTGAGAATTATTCATTTAAGCATAGAGCAATTCAAGTCTAACCATTTGATAAAAAAATGGTTTTTGAACAAAACTACCCTCCTGCATTGACCCCCTCCCCCCCTGCTTACCCATCTCCAACCCTGCCTTCCTTCCTATCTTGATTCTTCCCCATCTTTCTTCCTTCCTACTTGGCAAGTATTTGGTTGATACTTGTTTCTCTAATGCTTCATTTTTTTCTTCCTTCTTTGCTCTCATCCATACTTGTATCTACTTTCTCCCTTCTTCCCTTGCTACCTTCCTCTCATCTTTTCATCCATCCTTGTATTTTCTCCTTTTCTCACTTCCTTACCTCCTTAATTCCTCCTTTCCCCTCTTCCTTCCTCCACTTCACCTCCTTCTTACCTGCCTTCCCCACTACCTTCCTTCCTATTTTACTTTTTCCCCGCCTTTCTCCCTGCCTCCTTCTCTTACTAGCTTCCTCTCTTCCTACCTTTGTTCCTTTCTTCCTCTCTTTCTTCCCTCTTCTCTTTCTTTTTTCTTCTCCTTTTTGCTAGAAAATGAATCTTCTTGGTTGAAAAAATCTTTTCTCCGGTTAAAAACTTTTTTCTTCAATGTTTTATTTCTTCCTTTCATCTTTGCTTCCATCCATCCTTCCTTCCACCCTTGCTACCTTCCTTCCTTCCTCTAATCTTTTTTTCCTTTTTTCTACTTTCTCTCCTTCTTCCTTCCTTCCTATATTTATTTTTTCTTTCTCACGTCCTCGCCTCGTTGCTTCCTCCTTTCCCCTTTTCCTCCCCCCTCCTTACCTACCTTCCTTCTTATCTTGCTTCTTCCCCAAAATTCTTCTTTCCTTTTTCTCTTCCTAACTTCCTCTCTTCCTACCTATGTTCCTATCTTCCTCTCGTCCTTCTTTTCCCTCTTTCTTTTTTCTTCTCAACTTTGGCAGAAAATGAATCTTCTTGGTTGAAAAAATCCTTTTTCCGGTTGAAATTTACACTTTCCAGGGGAATGTTGAACTGTTTTGTGGAATTGTTCCATTTTTTTTTTTTTTTTTTTGAAAATTCGTTTTTTCTAGTTGAAATTTCATCTGAAAATACCACTATTGCATTTTTTTTATGCAAAAGTTATCCTTCATGAATTGAGAATTCAATTATTTGTTGAAAAATGCATATATCTTGGAAATTCTTTTTTCTAAAGGAAATCAATCTTACCTATGAATCTCCAACCTATTTGGTTGGAGATTCGAATATTTGATAAAAAAATTCGTCTTTTCTTGCCTTATTTATCGAGCTAAAAATACGTTTTTTCCTAAAGTAAATTGTTATCAAAAACTAGTCATACAAGGAAAATTGACCCACAGGTGTAAATAAAATGGAATGTTATACTCAATATTTGTAAACAATATAGTAACGATAGAAGATGAAGCAGAATGTTCTAAAAATGATAAAAATAATAATGCGATCAAAATTATCGTTTTACGATAACATTACGACCTTCTCGTACTGCACTAATGCCTTTCTTCGTCGCCACTGATAGGAACATTTTCTTCTGAATAAATTAACTTATATTTAGTCGGATTGGTCGTTATTTATTCCGAGGGCCTAATCAGTTCATTCTGAGCCTTTGAGAAGTCAGTTTCTGTTTCACTCGAATCTTGACTTTTTTTCTCTCCTGAATCGGAATTTTGGAAAATGTACGGGGTATCTATTCCTGAGTCACGTGACAAAAACCTTCATACTTCAAATGGATCTCCACCTGATAAGGTAAGAAAACATTAAAAATTTTATCACAAATTCTGAACCTATTATATGATTGAGAATATAATTTATTTATTGATTTGGATCCATCGATTTTTTTCTATGTATAACTTTATTATTTGTTCAGAGATAAAATAATAATAACATTCTATATATACGTATAAACATAATAATATAATAATATAATATTGAGGAAACATCCAATAATTGTTGTAAACAAGCGCAAAAAGTGCTTGATGTGAACTTTTTGATAATAATAATTCTGTAAGCATTGCACAAAAATATTTCGTCACTTGTGACGAAGGATATCTTTTGATACATGAACTTGACATTAGGAAGTAATTTGTAAAAATAGAATTTTCTGAATAATGGTAGAAAAATTAAAGATAAAACAAAATCATGACGTACATTGTATCATTAGGTTGAAGTTTCAGACGTCTTGTCTGACGAATTTTTTTTTATCCTTATTTTTTAAGATAAAAATGTAAAAATGTTTTAACAAAATTTCTTGTGCATTTTTCAAGAGACCAGGTCTAAAAGATCAGAAACCATTTGTTCAAAAGAGACAATTTTTCACAAAAGATGGCAGCTTGAATGTATAAAATAAAATTTAAAAAATTAATAAAAACGAATAAATAAAAACAAATGGAATTTTCTACTTGTAGGAGAATTTCCAAAACTGAAAAAAACCTTGATCTATTTGGATGAATTTATTTGAACTTGTTCAGATGAATTTCAATTTATTTCAATTTATTCGAATTTATTTGAATCAATTTGTGAATTTCTTCAAATTACTGGAATGTGGTTGAATTCCTATGGATTTATTCTAATTTATTATTTAAAAAGAAAAGGAAATAAATTCATCAGACAAGACTTCTTAAAGCTTAACTCATTACATAAAGTTGAATTTCAAGACATAATCTTGGGAATTTTAATTTTCAATTTTTATTTTTTATCCTTATTTTTTGGGATAAAAATGGGAAAATGTTTATAACAACATTTCTTGGGCGTTTTTTAAGAGTCCAGGTTTAAAAGATCAGAACTGCTTTATAAAGAAAAAATATCATTTTTCACAAAAGATGCCAGCTTTGATATATAAAATAGATCAAAATAAAAAAATAAAAACAAATAAAATTTTCTACTTGTAGGAGAATTTTCAAAACTGGAGATAAACCGTGATCTCTTTGAATAAATTTATTTGAACCTATTCAGATGCATTTCGATTTATTTCAATGCATTTCAATTATCTGATTCAATTTGTATTTTCTCCAAATTCATTCGAATGTGATTGAATTCCTATGGATTTATCCGAATTTTTTTTTGTTCAAATAGGAATGAAATCCGTCAGATAGGATTTCTTTAGGCTTAACTCAATACAAACAGTTGAATTTCCAGATCTTATCTTGAGGATTTTTCATTTCTATTCTTTATCTTTATTTTTTAAGATAAAAATGGGAAAATGTTTGCAACAACATTTCTCGTGCATTTTTTTAGAGTCCTGGTCTAAAAGATCGGGAACGATTTGGAAGGCAGAAAGACCATTTTTTATATAAGACGCCAGCTAAAATATATAAAATGAACGGAAATAAATAAATAAAAAAAATCGTATTTCTTACTGGCAGAAGAATTTCCTAAACTGGAAAAAAAAATTATTTCATTCATTTTATTTCAATAAATTTATTTGAACCTATTCAGATGAATTTTGATTTATTTGGATATATTTGAATTTATTTGTATTTATTGGAGTCTATTTGTTTTTCTCTTAAATTCATTTGAATGCGGTTGGATTCCTGAAGGATTTTTTCTAATTCGTTATTTGAAGGAAGAGAGGAATAAAATTCGTCGGAAAAGACTTTTAACATTTCAACCTGACAGATTAAGTTGGATTTCCAGACTTGATCTTACGAATTTTTCATTTTTATTTCAATTTTTGTTTTTTGAAATAGGAATAAAAATCGATTTATAGCCAAATTTATATGAATTTCTAGAATTTCTGGCAACCGAAAAAAGATATTTACAAAAAATGTTGATTTCCTCTAGAGAGGGTACAATATTCACGTTAAAAAGAAAAAAAAATTCCACAAAAGATGTATAATTTCCTTAAGCAGGGAAAAAAGTATCACATTTTAGGTCTCTACTAAAAAAATGTATTGCTCCGAATCAGCTAAAAATTGAGAATTATATTTACAACTTGGGAAAAACAATTGAAAATTAGAAAAAAAGCTAACCCTTTCCTTCATTTCATGAAACGATTCAATTAAAATCCAGTCGATTTGAATTGTGATTTATTCGGATTTATGCATATTAATAATTTTTTTTCCATTTATGATTCATTTTTCCATATTTACTCATTTATTTATTTTTATTTATTTATCAGGATGTATAAATATTGTTTCCTATTTATCCAAATATTTTTTGATAAATTTGGAATTCTTCGGATTTGTTCCTCTTTATCTAAGTTCTTTTCTCTTTTTTTTTTGGTACTGTTAGAATCCATTTGAATTCCTCTAAACATTTTCCACAAAAACAAAACAAAAAAATTAAATATACAATTTTCCGGAACATACGTCCAAAACTCCGACCCAATAATTTTTATTGAGTTCGAATTTCAGAAAAATTATTCAATAAAAAAATCAATTATTCCAGAATACTCCAAAAAAAACAAAAATCAGGAAAAAATTAACCGTCGATCAACGCTCCATTTATTTATCAAGATTTATAAATATTATTCTGGATTTGTTCAAATATATTTAAATGAATTCGAGATTATTTGAGTTTGTTTCTTTTTCGTTAGGTTTATTTGTTTTATTATTTGAAACTTTCAGGACCCATTCCAATTTTCCTCAATTTTTTTCTAAGAAACAAACGGAATATAAAATTTGTCGAAATAGTCGTCCATAACTCCCACTCAATAATTTTAATTGGCTTGGAGTTCAAGAAAAAATCAATCAATGAAAAAAACAATTTTTTCAAAATATTCCAAAGTTTTTGAAAATAACATTTTCAACTTTGGGAAAACAATTAGAAATTGGGAAAAAAACTAACCCCCTTTCTTCATTTCATCAACCGATCAAATCAAAATCAAATCGATATGAATTGATTTTTTTTCATTTCGATTTACCTATATTAATTATTTATTATTATTTTTTTCCATTTGTTATGTATTTCTGCATATTTATGCATATTTTTATTTTTATTTAACCAGATATTTTTTTGATGAATTGGGAATGATTCGGATTTGTTCCTTCATATTTAAGTTCATTTATTTTTTCTTTATTTGATACTGTTAGGATTCATTTGAATTTCTCTTAATATTTTTCCCAAAAAAAAAAAAAAAACGGAATATACCAGTTTTCGACATGGACGTCCAAAACTCTGACCCAATAATTTTTTTTTGAGTTTAAGTTTCAGAATAATTAATCAATAAAAGAAATTAATTATTTCGGAACATTTCAAAGTTTTTGAAAAAAGAAACAATTTCCATATCTATCAAAAAATACTTTACCGGAAAGTGGTTCAAAAATCATAAATTCGAATTTAGAATTGCAAAAGATGGCTGAAATTAGAAAAAATGAACCTCTGATCTCCTTTTTATTCGTTTATTAAGATTTATGGAGATTTTTACTGTAATAGTTCGATTTATTTGAATTTAACTATCTTATTAGTACTCCTTCAGAATAATGGTTTGTAATTGGATATATTTTCCAAGTCTTTCTGTTCGTAAAAATCAATTTATTTGCAATATTCTCCGTAAGTTGAAGAATTTTATGCATATCATATTTATACTTTCGAAACTCGAACAGTGAAGGTTTCCCTGGTTTTTGCATAAATTGGCAATGGTAGCATAGTATTTAATTTTAGCCTTCAAGCGAGTTTCTTATTAATAATAAGGCTATTGGTGCAATTGCGAAAATTTGTGACACTCAGGGAAAACGACATTCTGTATAAAAAACGGCAAGTTTCTAACAAATAAAATTAATACTCCAATATAAATTTTTCTCATTAGTCAAAAATTTCAGGATATCCTCACACTAGCTAACCATTTTCTCTTTCCTACATTCCCTGATATTTTTCTTTCGCTCCTCTAGCTTAGTCTTCTTCCTTTATCCATTCATCTTCTATCTTTTGATTTACTTACATTTCCCTAACACTTTCTTGCCATCCTTCCCTCTTTTCATTTCCCCTCATACAACCATCCCATAGATGCTACCATGTCTTTCACACTCATCTTTCTTTCACTGCTCTAGCTTTTTCTTCTTCCTTCATCCAATCTCCTCCTATCCGTTCTTCTCCTAACATTTCCCTAACACTTTCCTGTCATCTTCCCTTAATTTTTTCTTATATAACCATCCCAGAGATGCTCCCATGTCTCTTACACTCATCTTTTTCTTTCACTACTCTATCTTTCTCTACTTACATCATCCCTCCTCCGAACATTTCTCCGACAATTTCTTGCCATCCTCCAACCTCTTCATTTAACATCATAAAACGATCCTATACATGCTCCTGTGTTTATTTCAACTATCTTTTTCTTTCACTCCTCGAGCTTTCTCTACTTTCTTCATCAATTCTTCTCCTAACATTTCCCTAACACTTTCTTGCAATCCCACCCTCTCTTTATTTGCCCTCGTGAAACCATCCTATACATGCTCCTGTGTCCCTTCCAATTATCTTTTTCTTCTACTTCTCTAGCTTTCTCTACTTCCTTCAACCATTCTTCTCCTAATATTTCCTCAACACATCCTTGCCATACTTCACTCTCTTTGTTTCCCCTTATACAACCATCCCATAATATTCCCACATCCCTTCCACCTATCCTTTTCTTAAACTCCTCTAGCTTTCTCTTCTTCCATCATCCACTCTTCTCCTATCCATTCTTCTCTTAACATTTCCCGCACACTTTCTTGTCATCCACCCCTCTCTTCATTTATCCTCATACAACTATCCCATAATGCTCCCACATCCCTTCCACCTATCCTTTTCTTCAACTCCCCTACCTTTCTCTTCGTTTATCATCCATTCTTCTCCTATCCCTTCTCCTCCTAACATTTCCCGCACACTTTCTTGTCATCCAGCCCTCTTCTCATTCCTCCTCATGCAACCATCCCATAATGCTCCCACATCCCTTCCACCTATCCTTCACTTCAACTCCTCTAGCTTTCTCTTCTTCCATCATCCATTCTTCTCCTATCCCTTCTTCTCCTAGAATTTCCCTCACACTTTCTTGTCATCTACCCCCCTCCCCAACTCTCCTCATACAACCATCCGATCGATGCTTCCCTGTCTCTCACACCTTTCTTTTTCTTTCTCTCTTCTAGATTTCTCTTCTTCCTTCATACATTCTTCTCCTATCCCTTCTACTCCTCACATTTCCCTAACACTTCCTTACCATCTTCTCCTATCTATATTTACCCTCATTCAACCATCCCATACATGATCCCATGTCTCTTAGACTTACCTTTTCTTTTCACTATCTAACTTTCTCTACTTCCTTCATCCATTTTTGTCCTAACATTTCCCTCACACTTTTTTGTCATACTCCCCTCTCTTCTTTTCTCCTCATACAACTATCCCATACATGCTTCCATGTCTTTTCTAGCCATCTTTTTCTTTCACTCCTCTAGCTTTCTCTACTTCCTTCATCCATTTTTTTCCTCAGCCTTCGCCTCCTAACATTTCCCCAACACTTCCTTACCATTCTCTCCTCTATTCGTTTACCCTCATTCAACCATCCCATACATCATCCCATGTCTCTTCCACCCATCTTTTTCTTTCACTCTTCTAGCTTTCTCTTATTTTATCACCCATTCTTCTCCTTTCCCTTTTTCTCCTAACATTTCCCTGACACTTTCTTACCATCCTCTCCTCTATTCATTTACTCTCATTCAACCATCCCATACATCATCCCATGTCTCTTCCACCCATCTTTTTCTTTAATTTTTCTATCTTTCTCTACTTCCTTCATCAAGTCTTCTCCTACCCCTTCTTCTCCTAACATTTCCCTAACGCTTCCCCACCTCTCTTCATTTACCCTTATAAAACCATCCCATACATGCTCCTGTTCCTCTCCCACCCATCTTTTTCTCGCACTCCTCTACCATACTCTAATTCCTTCATCCGTTCTTCTCCTAACATTTCCGTGACACTCCGTTACCAACATCTTTTCTCTTCATTCAGCCTCATTCAGCCATCCCATACATGCTCCCATGTCTCTCCCATCTATTCGCACACTTTGCATTTTGTCTTTGCATCCTTCTCTCAATAAATGGCTCCCTTCACTTCATTTCCTAATCTCCACCTTTTTCCTAACCTCCAGCTTTTCTTATCCATCTTCTTTCCCTCCATTCTCTCTCCAGATATTTTGGCGATCCTCCTCTCTTATTTACCTTACACAATTTATTGTATCTTGATTCACCTATCCTTTCCCATCTGCCTGTGATTTGCATTTCTTCATTTCTCTTTTCCAATTCCTCATAACCTATTTTCTTGATTAACCATTCAACTGCACTAGCAAAAGTAAGAGGATATAAAGAAGAATTCCAAATTTATGGGTGGGTTTCAATATGCGATAACTTGGAGGGAAATGGTGGTATGGTGAATAAGAAGATGAAAAATTGTAACTCCAAATGTCTACTTTGTGGATCTGGACTGTAAAACTTGCTTTGCAATAGAAAACTCATGTCATTGGCTTTTGGTTAAAAAATCATGTATTTTATTGGAAAATGATGTTCTTCGAAGGGATATCAAAGAATCGATTTTTAAATATAAATTTTAATATGTATCTGTAATAATAATATTTTCCTATATCACAAATCTATCACTTTTCAAGATTCATGGAACAGTTAGAGCAGTCAGGTGCGGATCCAGAAAAAAAGGGGGAGGGTCAAAGTGAGTGGAAAAAGTACGGCTTATGCACATCTTAACCGCGCTGACCTGGAATGCAGAGTGTAAAAAATTGTGGGAAGTTTTTACCCCCCTCCCCTCTTCCAATCCGCGCCCGAGAGCAGTTAACATCGTTAGCATCTAATGTTACCACTGAAGGGATCTACTGCATCGACTGCCCTCACCACTTCAACCACGCTAATCACATTTCTCTCACTTCGACCACTAGTGAGAAAAAGACTCACTTCGACCACTGTGACGTCATGAACCGAGAAATCGACAACTTCGTCCACTCGAGACGAGCTATTTTATCCGAAAATTGATTAATTCGTTTTAAATGCGTCTCCATACGCGATTTCTTTGTTTTTTGAAGAAGTCATTATTTGGATAGATAGGGAAATTTTAACGTTATCCAATGGTGTGCAGCTATCAAAACTAAATCATTAGAATGCTTAACAATTTTTTATACATCATTTAAATCGGCATCCTTAGACCTCCGTTCGACTTTTTTAGTTTTCCGAAAAATTATTTATCCAAACGATTGAATTGTTTATAACATTTTTTTCCATTCTCCAACAAAAATTTGAATATTTATACGGAATCGCGATGTAGCATAGAAACAACAGTCCATACAGCTATCTAGAAAGAAAAAAGATGTTTAAAAATTTTTTTTTCTGCTCAAACATTCACGTATTTAGGCATCAGGCCTTCTAAAAACGATTAAAAACAAACTAGCATTCCCATCTGAAAAATCTAACAGTCATTGGAATATACTACCGAACATCTCTAGGTAATATTTTTTCGTTTTTAGCGATAACGATTCTTTCAACAAATAAATTGTTTATAATTTTTGATAATTCATTCAAACAAAGTAATAATTTTTACTTATATGGCAAATAAACCACTTGGAATCGAGATGTGTGTGCTACACAAATCGATTTTCTTGAGTCGAAAAATAATTGTTCAAACATTCGTCCGCCTTCAGCCGTGTACTGTAGCGCTATTCCTGCTATAGATGTCAATTTTGTGTGATCATTAATTAGAAATTAATAGTCCAAAACGGAAGATAACTACTAGAATCGTCGACCAAATATCTCCCTATACAATTTTTATAATTTAAACAAATGAATTTTGATAAAATTCAATAATTCATTGAAACAAAGTAATTCATTTTACTAATACAGAAAATAAACCGTTTGAAAATGAGATGTTTGAATCACAAAACCTTTGAGTCAAAAAATAATTTTTTTAAAGTTGATAACGCTCGTCCGCCTCTAGCCGTTTACTGAAGCGCTGTTCCTGCTGAGGATTCCAATTTTGTGTGATCAATAATTAACAAACAAACAGTCCAACACGAAAACTAAGATAACCTCTAGAATCGTCTACCAAACATCTCCAATTTTCAATCATTTTTTTAAACAAAAATATGAACTTAACTCAAGTAGCAAATGAACCATTCGGAAATAAGAGGGGGGGGGGGGACTACAAAATTAATTTTTTTTTAGTCAAAAAATAATTGTTCAGTCATAAACATCGCACGGCCGCCTTTGGCCGTATACTGTAGCGGTGTTCCTGCTATAGATTGCAATTTTGTTTGATCAATAATTAACAAACTAACAGGCCGACACGAAAACGAAAATAACTCCTACAATCGTCTCCCAAATACCTCCCTCTGCGATTTTTTAGTTTTTTCAAGAAGCTTTTTTTGATCAAAATTCATTTTTGAATTTTTAGGTTTCTAAACAAACCATTTTTTTAAAATTCAATGTTTATCTTAGTTTTCGTGTCAGACATTCAGACTGTTAGTTTTTCAAAATATTTATCACCCAAAATTGAAGTCTAGCAGAATAGCGCGACTGTAACCGACTGAAGTTGGATGGGTGAAAATTATGTTTGAACTATTATCTTTTGTCTTACAAAAATTTATTCTGGTAGTTCACACCTCTTCTTTATAAATGAATATTGGCTTCATAAGTAGAGTTGATAAGTTTGTTGATATAAATTATTGAAAATTATAAACAATTTATTTGATTATATAATTAATTCTTAGAAAAACGAAGAAAATAGCATAAAAGTCTGAGGATGTTGATCCTATTGGTATATGAAAAATTGCTAAACATTCGAATCATTTGCTTTCAATAAAAACGCGCATGTGGACATTCGAAAGCCGATTTCAATGTTTTCTTCTGTCTTTTGATCAAACTCTTAGTTTGTTAATAATTCATCATAAAAAATTTAAAATCATAGCGGGAACAGCGCTACAGTAATCGGCTGAAGGTGGATGAGCAATTATTATGTTTAAACTTTCATTTGTGGTCTGACAAAGATTTATTCTGGTAGTTCTAGCCTCTTCTTTCCAAATGATTATTGGCTACGTAAGTAGAGTTGATAACTTTGTTGATATAAATGATTGAAAATTGTAAACAATTTATTTGTTTATATAATTAATTCTTAGAAAAACGAAGAAAATCTCATAAAGGTCTAACGATGTTGATCCAAATGGTACATGAAAAATGGTTAAACATTCAAAACATTTGTTTTTAATTGCCACACACGGTTAAGTAACTTTAAAAATGCTCTAATTGTTTAAAAAATGACTTCTCAAGAGAAAAAAATCTGCCCGCTTCGCGGGTATATTCTCATGGCGCGCTTCGCGCGCGGCTCGCAAGTTTGAGCGCGCCTAGGGCGCGCGTCATTTGGATCTCGCGCTTCGCGCTCGACTAGTTTACTTAAGGCTCTACTGGCCTGTAGGAACACTTTCTCATTACAATGCTCGCCACTGATATTTACATCTCGCATAATTTGGATAGCAAATTGAATTTTTCATTGTTTAAAAAGCGTTGTCACGATAAAAAAATATATATACGCCGTATTGGAAAAAATTTCATGTAAAACTTGTAAAACTTTTTAAGATGCACAATTTGTATGAATTATCTCTTCTTGGCTCTTATTGTTTAGCTTGAAGATGGAATTTTTTATTTTTGTAAGTGTGTTATCACGATGAAAACGAAAACTCGTTGTTCTATCGAAAAATAATCAACAATGATTTTGTAGACTTTTTGAGGTAAACATTTTTTGTTTCTTTCATTTTTTTCACATCTCGCATAGTTTTGCTCGAAAATGGAACTTTTCATTTTTGGTAACATTTTCCTCGATTTAAACCAAAACTATCCATCTTATGAAAAAATGGTACATATAAAATTTATAGGTCTTTTTAGAACAAATAATTTTTAAATTTAACATTTTTTTGCACCTTGCATAGTTTGAGCGGAAACATACATTTTTTATTTTTCAAAAAGCGATTTCGATGAATAAAACCAGAACCATTGGTCAAAAATGGCTAGTTAACGAACTAGTCCTTTCTTTCCAATATGATAATTATTTCGAAAGTTATAGAGTTCCCAGTTTATTTTTCATTATTTTTTGTGCGATCAAAATGGGAATTTTCGATTTTTTGAGGAAATTCGGAAAGTTGTATAAACGATCTTGTACGGCTCCCAAGAAGAAACCCTTCTTTGCTTTGAACCTTTTTTTCAATCTTGCATTATTTGGCTAAAACTTCTCATTTTCGTTTCTATTTTTGAATTTTGAAAATGCCACAACTCTGACCATTTTGTTTTCATAAAAAAAATCATTAGTATAAATTGTTCCACGTTTTACATACTACGAGAAACCGTACTTACGATTTTCGATTCTTGGAAAAAAAATCCAAAAAATTTTCAAAATGCTCTCCCTCTTTGTTTTTTCATGCAAAATAGCTGGAAAATGAACTCGTCGTTTCATTTTGGTTTCGAAAAAATGTGCCAAAGCACGATCGAATATGATCATTCTTTCGAAAGGTATCGAGTTAACAGATTATTTTTCATTATTTTTTGTAAGATCAAAATGTGATTTGCAATTTTTTGAGAAAATTCAAAAAGCCGTATTAACGAACTTGTAGGGCTCCAAGAAAAAACATTTTTGCTCTCTGGTTTTCTTTTTCATCTTGCGTTATTTGGCTAAAAATTCTTATTTTCTTTTACGTTCTTGTATTTTGAAAATGCCATAATTCTGAAAATTTTGCTTTTATCAAAAAAAATCATAAGGATAAATTGTCTCATTTTTCACCTACTACAAGAAACTGTACTTGGAATTTTTTAGTCTTGGAAAAAAAAATCCAGAAAAATTTTCAAAATGCTCCCCCTCTCTTATTCTTGATCCAAAATAGCTGTTTAACGAACTCAACTTGTATTTTTGGTCCCTCAAAATGGTTGCCAAAGCACGATCGAATATGATCATTCTTTCGATAGTTATCAAGTTCACATATTACTTTTCCTTATTTTTTGTTCCATCAAAATTGAAATTTTTTATTTTTTGATAAAAATCAAAAAGTTGTATGCTTGATCTTGTGGGGCTCCCGAAAAGAAACATTTTCTCTCTCTGACTTCCGTTTCAATCTTGCGTAATTTGGCTGAAAATTCTCATTTTCTTTTATATTTTTGAATTTTGATTATGCCACAACTCCATCAATTTTGTAGTTATCAAAAGAAATCATAGGGATAAATTGTGTCACTTTTTACCTACTACAAGAAACCGTACTTACAATTTTTGAGTCTTAAAAAAAAAGTCCAATAAAATGTTCAAAATGCTCTCCCTCTCTTATTACATTCTCATCATAATGAGAAGGTATTGGTTTTACGTGAAAATTGACTTTCGCGGAATTTATTAAATGTCCACGTTTTGAGACCTCCTGATTCCGAAAAAATAGTTTTTACG
>WSXT02032392.1:0-13676 GCA_011762715.2 Neuroterus valhalla | reverse complement strand
TCGCTCTGGGAGTATGTTATTTACTTCGAAAAAATCACTTACGTACGCGATTAAGTTGGTTTATCCTGTTAAAAACTATTTATTTCTTTGATTCTGGTTATTTTGGATAATCCCATTTAAGCTAGTGTGATTCCTATGTAATCTTGTATATTCCATTCTATTCTTGTGTTCTCCGTTTTAATCTTCTGAAATTCGGTTTGATCCCTGTAATCTTAGGAATCCTCGTTTGCTCCCATATGATCTCGCACAATCCCTGTAATCTTGGGTATTCCTGTGAAATCTAATGTTATCCGGCGTAATCCCTTTGTAATGTTGTGTAATCCATTCTAATCTTGTGTAATCCGTTGAAATCTTCTGAATGTGTCATCCCATGTATTCTGGTGTAATCCCTGTAATCTTAGGTAATCCCATGTAATATGGTGTAACCCTATGTAATCTTGTGTGATACGTTCTATTCTTGTGTAACCCGTTGTATTTTTCTAAAATTCCTTGTGATCCCTGTAATCTTCGGTGAGCCCGTGTAATCCCCTTTAATCTTGCGTGATCCCTGTAATCTTGGGTAATCCCGTGTAAGACCATGTAATCTGGTGCAATCCCTATGTGATATTGTGTTATCTGTTGGAATTTTCTGAAATTCAATGTGATCCCTGTATTTTGGGTAGTCAAGATATCGTATATTACGTGACGTGTATCCAAAATTTTATTTGTTTTTGCAAAAATCAGATTTTTTTTTGACTATACATGCAGAATAATAGTCATGATTTGTAGTTTCAACTGTGCAAGTTTATGGCTAGACGGACAACTGTGCACGTGCCAACTGTGCACGTGCCAACTGTTCACGTGCCAACTATTCACGTGCGCAGTTGTCCAAATTCCATTCTTTGAACCTGGGAAAAGGGTTTCAGAAGACATAATGTAGTAGTAAACGTGCACAATCGGCAGTTGGATACTTGCACATCTGTACTTGTGCACGGTTGGCACATGCACAGTTTACGGCTCACCATACACGTGCACAGTTGTCGGTCTGAACATCATCGTGCGCAGCTGAACACGTGCAAAGATGCTAAGTGCAAAGTTTTCCGGTACTATTTTGAGGTATGCGACATTTTATCGGGGAAAAGATGCCGAACTTCCGGCCCATTTAAGGGGGAGAGATGCCGCAGAGAGACAATGTGGTTCGAGAGGCTTGCCAGAAGATTGACAATCTCCTCAGGAGAGATGCCGCAGAAGAGACTTGCCTCATGTGAATTTATACAATCCCGCCCTCCACATATGTAGTTATAAAATAAAAATAGATCTCTATTGTACTTATAGTGGCATGAGGGTCAAGCAATAATGAAATGATTATATGAAAAATTTCGTTTGCATTAAGGAGAAACTTCTAATTTTTTGTTCTTAGATAACTCAGATACTCGCAACTTCTTTTTTAAATATTCTACTGTAAAAATACATACCTATTCAGATAATTTTTGTTTCTGCCATGAAATACTATCAGGTAAATCTTCAAAAGTACCTAGTTTTCATGTTTTTGATAAAGAAATCAATAGAGAGAAGAGAATGAAATGTTTCTTGATGCATTTTTTATTTCCCTCTCGTCTCAATCAGCCTCTAACTACAATGGAGAAAAAGAAACTAAACGAAAGTTCCTTTCCGAGCAGGCACACATACATTCCTTCCATCTACTTCCTTTCCTTCTCTGATATCTCCACGTTTCCTTCAGTGATTACATCCTCTCGGTTTTTCTTCGTGTAATCTACTTTCATAGCTCAGTTTATTTTATTGACACTAGTTCTACCCATTCTCTTCAGTCCTGCTACTCCTCATGTGAGCAGGTGCGCTTTCGACAAAGAGAAGGTCGTTCTATACATAAGGTAGCATGTGCACAAGTGGTTTAGTGGCACCGTGTTCTCGTGGTTTTGAAAGTGAGAAAGACCAGCTGAATGGAAACTTTGGTACATGTGAGACACATGTAAAGAGGCTTTTGCCAGCGCGATAGGACCATGTTCTGGTTATCGGAGAGAGTATGACTATTAGGGGGAACAAGGGTGAAAAGGACAATGCACTTGCTATTTTGCGTATGCATTTACAGAATAATAAATTTTCATAGAGCAATCACAGCTTCACTTTCAGGGAATAAGGAATCAGAAGAGTAAAGATATCAGAAGAGAGAGGACCAACAAGAAAATCCAGACGATTTCGCAACTGCTTACGTGGCACCTTGCAATGGACTGCTTGCCAAGTTTAATCCTCACGACGATAATTTATTGTAGCTAACCAAACTTGTGGATCAATACTAGACTCTGTGATCACTTTACAATCATTTTAAAAGCACTGAGCGCATTAGTGTCTTATAAATCATTACTCGCATCATTGCCATTATGGAAGAACCCACTAGCACAAACCAGTACTCAAAGTGAGGCCTGACCTATTCGAAAACCACTTTCAGGAATATATGGCTGCATTTAACCATATTAAATAGATAAAAGATGGTTCTCTTCAGTTGTAGGTCTTTCTGCAAAAGTTTGGAAATGGAGATTTAGTAGTCTCCATTGTCTTGTGTGCAAAGCCAGAGTTGAGAGATTTTTGAAATATTTAACAATTCTAGTTTGATGGGAGAACGAAAATAAGAATACAATTACATTGACGAAGTTGCAGGAAATTATATAATAAAAGTATCAAGTTTTAACTTTTTAATAACGGAAAATTAGTAAAAGTAGGAGACATGCACCTACAAGGAAGAATTCGTCGCCTGTTTGATAGTATTTGAAATTGTTCACTTCTGACATCCCTACCCCTTCCTACCCTTCTCACACCACCATTACTTCCTCTTATTTGACAACCACTTAATTCCTCTTATTAATTCTCTCATCTCTCACCTTTCCAATCCTTACCTTGACCCCACCTGTCTTTCCCTCTTATTTCCCCTACTATCGCCTCGTTGCGCATATTGAACAATCACCTCCCCATCTCTCAGTTCCCTTAACCACCCTTAGTTCCTCTCGTTTTCCTTCCGTCATTGCCTCTTATTCTGCTCACTTTCCCATCCCTTATTCCCTCCAATTAACTCTTTTCTATCCATCATATTCCCTCGTTTTTCCTCAATTTCCTTTTTTCGTAGGATAGATGGACTAAAGATCCTTTTGGGAAGGATACTCCAAAGTTCCCTCACCACCAGCCCTCCAGTGGACAAGAAGTGACATCCTACGGCCGTAGCTGGAAAGGGAGTGAGCGAAGTTTCCGATCTCGCACTTATTGCGCGCTCTCTCGTACCAACGAACTCCGCTCGAGTCACATGTGGCAAGTCTCTTTTGTGCATGCCTCTCTTGCAGCGAGTCTCTCCTGCGCTATCTCTCCCGAGAAGATTGGCAATTTCGTGGTAAGTCTCCCGAACAGAATTGTCTCCCTACGGCATCTCTCACCCTAGGAAGTGACAAAAGTGTGGCTCTCTCCCCAACAGAAAATTTGAAGCCTTCCTTCAAAGCGAATGGGTAAAAGACTGGTCACGGAAATAATGTATCTTACATACCTTCCTCCTTTCTCAAGTATCGTGGAGGCGAAAAAACACTCCTGTGACTGGGATTAGGAATAAAATAGGTTCCATAACCTCAAAATGGTAGAACGTGGTATGCTGGAGACTCGCCGCATTTTCGCCACTTTTGAGGGTGAGAGATGCCGCAGTGAGACAATTCGGTTCGGGAGAGACTTGCCGCAAGAGAGACATGCGAAGAAGACACTTGCTTTATGTGACTCGATATTGCCCATCTGGAGCTACGAAACACTGTGAATAAAGTATACTGCACAAGGAGCAATAGATAAGGTGGATGCCAGTACGATCTGAATGATGGGAGAAAGTGACTGGTTTTTAAAGACGTAATTTGGTTTTTGGAGTACGAAAATTGTTTACCTTAAGAAAATCTACAAATTTACTGTTAACTATTTTCCGATAAAACGGATAGTTTTCGTTTTGATCACGATAACGCACTTACAAAAATAAAAAAATTCCATTTTCCATCTAAGCAATAAGGCGCTGTCCATGAATCACGTAGCCGATTCTGAGGGGGAAGGGGTCTGATCTCAGACTACGCTGAGCTACATCCAGGGGGGGGGGTGCGGGGGTCTTGATAAAGTTACGTAGCCTATGCGAGACGTAGATCGGTGGCGAGTAATGTAATAAGAATGTGTGCCTCAAGGCCAGTAGAGCCTTAAGTAGAATTAATTTTGAAGAAATTATAATCTTCATTGAAGTAGAGGTTTTCAACAGTTTTGCAATATTTGCAACTCTGCGTATGCGTTACACTGTATCTTGAATCAAGCCGTAAGTAGCCTAGCGTGAAGCGCGAGACTCAGAAGATGCGCGCCCTAGACACGCTCAAACTATCGATCCGTGCGCAGAGGGCGCCATGAGAATGTTCCCGCGCAGCGGGCAGATTTATTTAAAAAAAGAACCACAAGTGCTAGGGCTTCACGAAATACCGTTCAGACTTCAGAGTCGGTGCGACTCATGGTCGCGGTGGAACGGTGACGCGCTGCAGTTCGACTCTACCAAAATCTCACGAGTCGAAAACAGTACGGAAATCATGTAAGGTATTATTAAAATGAGACTAGAAATTATCATTTTAGGGTTGCTACAGAAGTCCAGTTTGGAAACTTCATGCTGCTTTCAGGGCTTCGAAGCATTCTTTCGAAAAAGTTCCAAGTGAACTTTTATAAAAATCCAGTGCATTCTAACCTAATTCACTGAATTCTTCTGGTTGCCAAATAATTGACCAGCAATTCAGTTTTCACAGATGATCGTAAAAATTATAGATTTTGTAATAGTTTAGCATGAAAATAGTTTGAAATAGTTTAAGTATAAAAAATTAAGATTTTCAATTAATATTTATAAAATTCGTATTTATGAAATAGTTTAGTATACAAAATTAAGATTTTCAATGATTATTAATAAAATTCGTATTGAAATTTTATGTTCATTGTTGGCATTAGGGTAAGATAAAATTGAAAACGAGTTTAATTGTTCAGAAGTTCCGGCACAAAATGATGAGCCTCTTCCCTCTTCAGTGGATTGTATTGAATCTTATAAGAAAAGGTGCAAATTTTTTGGCATGTTACATATTTGAAATCGCCTAAAGATTCAACATGCTAAACATTTTTTACTACTTCGAATGAGATTAATTGAAACGCAGGCTCACCACTGTGTGCCGAAATGTTCGAAAAAATTTAATTTTTTTTCAAATTTTACCTAACCCTAAAACCAACAATGAACATCGAATTTCTATACGGATTTCATTGTTGAAGATCGATACAAATCCCCTGACGATTATTGTTTATAAAGTTTATGGTTCAGTATAAAAAATAATACGTTTCTTGGGAAAATGATGGAAAAAAAGGCAATTTTGATTTTTCGCACTTTCTCGTGGAAAATCATAAATTTTCATTAGAATATAAATATTTGCACGCATTAAACCTATATTCGAAATAGGATATATTACAGTACCATTATACAGTCTCATTGAGATTCAGATAATTATCAATAAGTTTTTGTAAGAAATGACGAGTCTCCGCACGTTCAATTATAAATGAATACTATTTTCAAAGGAAAAGCTGGAAAATTTTATGACCCGAGAAAAAAAGTTTAGTTTTTTCATTATTTTTAACAGGATTTCCGTACACGGAAAAAAATGGATAGTCAACCTGACCACCTAGAGTGTAAGATTCACCATATTTCAGGTTTAACTATGGGATAGCACGCTAGATGGTGTAGCGTACCATCCGCGGAGTGTCAAAATTTTAAGGTTAGCTTCACGTAAAGTTGACGATCCTGGAGTGTAAACCTGACCATCCCAGGAGTGTTGAAACTATTATGTTTAGATACTCAAAATGATTATCTCTGATGGGCAAAACAACTATATCGCTGCCAGCTCTTCAAGAGCTCTAGGTAATCAGATGATACTAATGCCATCATTGTGGATATCCCCTGCAAAGAAAGTTGAAGGTCAAAAGATGAATTTTTTGTTCAAGTAATTTATAATATATTTTCTCATGATTTCTAATACAATCAGAATCTTATAACTTTATAAATATTATTCAAACCCTAACCTCAAAACTGTCAGTTTCATAAGATCTCGAGACTTATACATTAAGTAGAATAAATACTCACCAATATAATTACAGCAGCAAAACTTCACTTTATGCAACACTTTGCAAATCACATGTAAATTTAAAATGCAATAACTTTAGAAACCCAACTCGACAAAGTTTTAACCTCTAGCGCGTCTTTTGTGAAAAATGGCGCTTCCTCCAACTTGCGTGCGCAACACACAAATTGAAGATGGTTTACTTGACTATCCCAGTGTAAATTCCGTTATCCTGGATAGTGGGCTTTACCCTCTAGAATGGTCAAAATGAGTAAAATCAATATATTCAACTTCAAAAGCCTATAGAGTGTGGATTCGATCATCCCTGAAAGTGAATCTGATTTTCCGCTGATGGTTCAGCTGAACATAAAAAAAGAGTCTCTCACTAAAGAGAAAAAATTATGGATCGTACATGATACACTCTGGAAGGTCAAACTGACTCTCAATATTTTGACACTCAAAGTTTACCACTCCATTTTTCTCCGTGTACGGAGTTCCAAATTGATATGAAGTTTAACCAATAATTTTTCTATAATTATTTTCTACAAGCTACAGTGTTTCACACGCGTTACATTTTTGATATGAAACTATTTTATATCAAGAATGTAACGCGCGTAAAACACTGTAGTTTTTAAGGTAGTGAATGGAAATAAGTGAAGAGAATATCAGGGGGAGGGCAGTACAGTATAGTGCGGGGAAATGACGGAAGGTAAAGAAAAGTAAGGGTAAGGAAAATGATAGGAAGGAGAGAAGGAGGACGAAATTAGAAAAAAAGGAAGGTGAATGAGGGTGTAGGGAGTAGAGGAAATGAGGGGATAGAAAGTGACGGGGAATAAGCGTGAAGTGAAGGGTGAGGTAATTCGAGGAAGGAAGTGAGGGGAAATGAAGATAGTGAAATGAAGTGGGGGTAAATGTTATTTTTCCTCCTCCATTCTATGTAAGAGAGGATTGGATAAGATATGAGATAGTATGCGATAACATGAAAAAGGAGGTGTGTGAAAGGGAGTGTAAAAAAGGGAAGTGGAGATTTAAACGACTTCATTCACGAAATCAATAGATGTACACCATACCACGGAAAAGTACCAAAATCGCTGACTTCTTAGTTTCTACAAAAAAGCTGTTCAAAATCCAAAATGCATTAAAATTTTTACGATATTTTTGTAGATTTGCATATAAATCAATCAATGTTTTCGAAAGGATTCATTGAAATCATTTATACTAGGGAATGGGAAGGCTTTTAATATCTATTAAATTGTAATTATAATTGTATTTCAAACATTCATCATTATAAAATTTAAAAAAAATTTAGAATCGCAATCATATTTTTTTCGGTAGAAAATCAATTTGTATCATTCAGCAAATTAAAAATTCACCGCCGAGTGCTAAAATAACGATTAATACATGAAAAAAGGATAATATACGAAAATACAGTTATTTTTCCAGAATTTCATGACTTTTCTAGGTTTTTGAAATTTTTCCAAATTGCATTACTCTTAGTGTTTTTGGAGGAATGATTCATATTCTCATGTATTCTTATTTCCTAGCATCTGAAATATTGCATAAAAATAACTGAAAAATTCAAGCTTATCAAAAAGCTACGATAATAATATTGATAATACGTCAGTGTCCTGTTTGCCGATTCTATATCATATTTTTCTTCCTCCAGCATACGTTTTGAAAAAAATCGAATATATCGAACCCGAAATTGGTTCAGCTTGAATCATAGCAAATAAACATGCTGATATTTTGTTTTTTCGGGAAAAGATTCCAAGTGATGTTTCAAGCGTTCGAGAATTGCCAACTTTATGTTTTTTTCAGTGATTTTGACGACTTCCTAAGACTAAAAAACTGTTTCCTCGCAAAAACAAAATGATTGCATGTTTCTTTGATTTAAGCTGAAGAAATTTCATGTTCAAAATATCCGACTTTCTTCAAAATGTGTGCATAGGGCTCCATTCAGAAAAACATATTTTCTGGTCACTTAAAAAAAATTATACATTCAGCAAAACATGTTTTGCTTGATGAAATTTCTTATAAACTTTTAATCTTTCACTGTTACTCACAAGATAAAACCGAACCTAGAAAAAATTCGTCATAATTATCCAAGCAATAGGGAGATTCACTCAGCCTAATGCACAAGCATGTCTCCTACAATAATTCAAATTCGAATGATTCAAAGTGTATTTGCCTTTGCATTCATTTACCACATTGATATTTGGAAATCACAAATATAATATTAAAATCTTTTATTAATAAAGGAAATTTTTCCACCACTGCGGAACTATTTATTGTACAAACATATCTGGAACAATCCACCTATGTTTCCTATGCATAATGCGCATATCGATTCTGCATTCATCAACTGCAGATGCCTCATATTTCATATTCCAGGATGCACGATAAATAACTTCAGAATTTCTTATCCAGAGTGCTGTGAAATTTTCGTTTTCACCTTCCTCTTACGGTAAAAATGATAGATAGGGTGCTCGATATTCTCGATGAAGAAACTCCACTGTCCAAAAGACAATCGACATTTTTATGAACGAAAGAGCAAAGATAGTGAGCTTCTGCGAGGTGAAGAAGGATGGATACCTATTGTTAGCAGAATCCTGTCTAATTTCAGTGAAGAAGGGGGTGCTAGATATGGGATGGTACCACTGCGCCTCATTACCCACAACCTAGTAAAAAACAGGCAACCACCGTAGATGCATTATCCCATATAAATGTCAGCCCTCTGAATTGTGAGCCAATGCGACAAAAAAAAAATTTTTTACCGGAAGAGCAAAGGGTGTACCGGAAGAGAACATTAATTTTTCTTACTCCTAGGCTGTGCGACCAGTACGAGGTGAATATAAATACTTTTGAGCTGATGATACTGATAAATAATAAACAACTGGGCAAAGTAACTATATTGAATTCCAAACTGAAGCTGAAGCATTTATTTTCAGGATGGCGATGCCATCATATAAATAATATCAGCCATATATCGTATATTTCATACTTTTTTAACACGATACAACCTCATTCAGACAATACTCCTCTGCCAAATATTCATATTTTAGGCTTTTTCTTATCATTTATTGAAGGCCACACTCGGCCTTCGACTCGTTCGGTAAACATCGGCTTGACAAAAAATGCCTGTGTCTATCCCCAGGTGCATACGATATTTTCTTCAACAAATGCATGAAAACACGGGGTTTCGAGTTTTTGTCCTCCAGCTGGATTTTTTTCCCAGTTTTTTTCCCTGATCTGAAAACAGCAACTTCTGGCTCGCTTTACATGCTCAAAAAACCGTGGTTTTCATGCATGTGTTGAAGAAAAAAATTTTTGCGGAATTTGCATTCGCACATAAGGCCTAAAATTTTGACCAAAAAAGTCAAAATACCAGTAATTTTCAAAACTATATAAAAATTGCAAACGAAAAACCTTTTCTTCTTTAATAATTAAAAGAAAGTTATTAAGAGTGTCCTTATTGCATACAAAAAAACCAATACCTTCTCATTCAGAATGAGAATGTAATAATTAGACCCATTACTGTTAACCTCAATTTGCGCAAAAGGCCTAAAGTTGCTGGTTGTTTCGTGAAAAAACGATATTTCATGATTTTCGACGATTTTTGAAAATGTGCCAAAACCCATAAAAGTTATATTTCTCATTTTTAATGATTTGCAATTTTTGTATATTTTTGAAAATACTGGTATTTTGCGTTTTTTGGTAACTTTAGGCCTTCTGAGCGATTTCAAATTTCAAAAAAATTTTTTTTAATTCTTTCCTTTATAATGGCGCCTATGCGCAAGTTTTCCGTGCTATCAGAATTATATTACAGAAAAAACGCATTTTCGATCCACCCTATTGCACATAGAATCGTATTTTGCATTACGGAAATTTCCCGCGGGAACACTGTAATGTGACAGTTGAGCTGTAACATTTCCACGTTCAGCATGGGTCCCAATTGTTTCACATTGCTAAGCGCAGTAAAATCCAGGACATTTTTTTCTTTGTGTCTCTGTCGAATCTCGCGCTTCACGCTCGGTGTTTGTACCCCCTAAAATTTAGTTTAGATCTTTCGAAGCTGGAAAGCAAAATATCGGCTGCTGTAATTTGATGATTGTGGATTCTTTTCTGTTAAAGCTTCTTCAGTTTCAACGAATACATTCTCATCGCGTGTCTCGTGCTTCGCACTCGATTTCAATTTGTTTAAACTTCTTCTATATCAAATATTTCATGAATTCTTTCATGTACCTCGATCTGGGACTGCTTGTTCAGATGATGCAAAAGGATCCATATCGAGTCACATATGGCATGTCTTTCTTGCAGCAAGTCTCTCCTGCGCCATCTCTCCCGAGAAGATTGTCAATTTCGTGGCAAGTCTCCCGAACCGAATTGTCTCCTTCTGTCATCTTTCACCCTCGGAAGTGGCAAAAGTGTGACAAAAAACACAATTTACCATTTCGAAGTTATGAAACCTACATTATTCTAAATCCCAGTCACAGGAGTGCCTTGTCGCCTCCACGATGCTTGAGAAAAGAGGAAGGTATGTGACCTACATTATTTCCATTAGCTGATTTACCGTTTGGAGGTTATGTGACCTACATTATTTCCATGACAAGCCTTTTACCCATTTGCTTCGAAGGGAGACTTCGAATTTTCTGTTGGGGAGAGATCCTGCACTTGTGTCAGTTCCGTGGGTGAGAGATGCCGTAGGGAGACAACTCGGTTCGGGAGAATTGCTACAAAATTTCTAATCTTCTCAGGAGAGATGGCGCGGGAGAGACTTGCCGCATGGGGTCGATATGGACTAATGCAAAACAAAGAATGAATTTTTTCTTCTCATGATAAGGGGTCGTCCATAAACTACGTAGCCGATTGGGGGAGGGGAGGTATAAGAAATACTACGGTAATCCACGGAAGGGGGGAGGCACAGTTTCAATCAGACCTACATAGCCTTTTAAATTATTTATTAATAAATAAACTCTAATATATTATGTTATATTGTAAAAAAAAAACAAGTTTAATTTTCGTCACGCTGTAATTGTTATACATGAAACTTGTAACTTGGAAAATATTATCAAGTTCACTTTCAAAAAAAAAAACTACGTAGTTGGGGGGGAGTCAAAATTTGCCTGGAATTCAGCTGCGTAGTTCATGGACAACCCCTAACTTCAATGTTCGTTTTGATATCACAATTCAAGATGAGCAATGTTATTAACTAAGAAATTCATTTGTATTGTTCTCATAATTATCACTATTTTTATATCTTATTGAAATAAACAATCTTTCATTCCAACATTTTCTCCGTATAGTTTTGCTGGAAACTTAACATTTCTAATGGGAATGTTGCTTTTTACGATTAATACAAAAAACTGGGCTTCTCATAAGAAAACAGTTTTCAGAACATTTGTAGATCTTGTTAAAGTGTAAAAATAAGTATCCGAAAATTTTGTCCTATATCATATCTCTGAGCCGAAAAATGGATTTTTTTTTTTAAATTATTTTTGTCAATCAAACAAAAACTGCACGTCTTATCAAAAAATGGTTTATACCAACTTTTGCAGATAAAATAAAACAAAAACTACGTATTCTATCGAAAAATGATTCAGAACGAATTTCGTAGAACTTTTTTGAGTGAGCATTTTTTGTTCAATAACTTTTTTCCGCATCATCCATTGCTTGATCGAAAAACGGAATTTTTTACTTTTGAGTATTTTATTTCTATGGTTAAAACCCCAACCGTTGGTCAAAAAAGGTTTGTTAACAAACTTGACTTTTCTTCTCGGTTCCCCAAAACGTGTGCCAAAGGGCGATGAAAATGTGGAGATTTTACTAAATCCGCAAAAGTCGAATTCCACATAAAATCAATACCTTCTCATTATGATGAGGATGTAAAAAAGCAGCAAGAGAAAAAGGAGCTAGAGAAACAAAATTTCTCTTTTGTGCAATAAAAACATAATAGAATGCCTACATCAAATTCTACATTGAAAATTATATGATATAAATACCTAGAAGTATGTTCAAAGTAAGTAAATCCCCATTTTTGTATATCTGCACTGCCATCATTGCCTTTCACATTAGTTAGGATATTCGATTCGTCACTGTCTGCATTGTTGCTCTTGAATCCTGTTAATAACTAATATTATTCAGAAGAATATGAAATGATTTCAAAAAACTCTAATTAAAATTTGTATAAAATCCCTAAATTTGAAGGATAAAACCTACCAGGCACGTAGCCAGGGAGGGGGCTCAGGGGGCGCTAGCCCCCCCCCCAGAAATTTTGAACCCTTAGTACGTAACGCTGAATCTAAGCTTCGTGCAATTTGCTGATAGGTTTGCTAGCTCCCCCCCCCCCCCCACCGGAAAACAAATTCCTGGCTACGGGCCTGAAACCTACAAACCTGATGATTCTCGTCTATGCTCTACAGTGTTTTCTAATAAACTTTCGTTTTGTACTTCAGAAGTTTCAATATTATCCAAACTGCCAGTGTTATCAGTAGGGTAGACTGGTTCGAAACCGACCACCTTAAGCAAAATGAGCTCTAAAAAAGTTCAAAAATTTTTTCTTGTTCGCAAGACATGTGCAGGCTTCGAAATAATTGGTTACCTACATTTGTAGCTGCTCAACATGGTATTCTGGTTGTTATTGTAGAAAATAACGTGGCCGCAATAAAAGTGAGCAATTCGGTCGTATTGAAAAGGCGTGGTTCAAAACCGACCTCCCCGTGGTCTAATTCCGACCCCCTATTTATTTCAAAGAAAAAGAAAGGAAAGTACTACTTCAAAGTCATTTTGTATTAATATTTTTTGATACATTTTTACATTTTACTATTTTTATAACCAATGTAAAATAAATATGAGGAGAAGAATTCATAATAACACCATCGAAGGGAAAAAATGTTTGTCGCTATCATTTGACTCGACGTAACTGATCGACGGAAACTTTTTTGAAGCTGAATGTTTTCGCTTTTCTTGTTTTTTTTTCTTCTTGTTTCTTTCATTTCTGTTTTTGAGCTTCTTTTTTCTGTTCGGCTTTTTCTTGGGATTTCCTTCTTTTGTTCTCTTTAACTTCCATTCTGTCTTGTTTTTCTTTTCCCTTTCCAGCGATTATTTGCAACTCGGCGTCCGATGTTAGAATTGATGTGAAAAATCCATTTTGGAACAAGTTACAAAAATAAAATTTATCTATCTCAAAAAGGTACCATAGTGTAGCCTTTTTCTGCTATATGAAAATCGTTGACATCTAATTCTGTCGGCCTTTCCACTGGCGTTATTTTTTCTGTGAAGGAGTAATGTCGAACGTGGAATTTCAGATTCTCGTGCAACTGCACGAAGCGAAGTTCCCATCGCCATGCAGTGTTGCTAGATTGGGGGGTTTCCCCCTAGATTTGGGGGGATTTTTGTCTTCCAGGGGGAATTTTAGGGGGACGAAATCTTTAGGGGGAAACCTTGGGGGGAAAAATTTTTCAAGGGGGATTTTTAGGGGGATCGGAACCTGAAAAAAAAGATTTAATTTCTTATTACATTCAAACATTTTCACGAATATTTAAG
>WSXT02032381.1:0-13676 GCA_011762715.2 Neuroterus valhalla | reverse complement strand
TATTCGTGATCAGCGCATCAAAATACGTCAGTATACAGAGTTTCAAAGAAATCGGAGGTAAGCGCTTTTCGGAACTTTATCCACCCTATAGTACTCTACTGACCAATCAAAGAAAAGAAATCTTCTAGTCATTAAAAATCTGGAAATAAAGCATTGAAACTGAAAAGGTCCAACGCTTCAAGAAGTAAATCATTAAGTCACGGTGCGGTGCGATGAACAGCCGTTAATAAATTATTATATATGTTAGCGTTGAATATGAATGTTGAGCTTGTTTGTATGTCATCGCGGATCCTGTCAACGATAAATTTTGAAAATAGGCTCATCGTTTCGCGCGACGCGACGATTAAGCCAGGTGATACCAGGTACGCCGACAGACCGGCTGGTAAGCGGCTAGCCAAAATGCTCGACATTCTCAGGCAACATCTAGCCAGCCAGCCAACCAGCCAGTAGGAAGAGTCAGGATTGAGTCAGACGGCCGAGAGGGTGCTAGTCTACCGTGGGCGCACGTCGCGGTACCACGTGCATGTCGGTCCTTTCCGTCAGTTCTGTCCACGCTTTCTCGAATGATTGTGTAGGCACTTTTTGCATTATTTTTAATTTATTATGAATGAATCCTCAAAGTTCGCGAGTGAGTGATCTCGATTGGCTAAATATCTCCAGTCATAAATTAGGAATGGAAAATAATTATCGTCGTTTGGAAGTTCACACAGGATGTTTTTGACAGTTTGGAAGTCAGTGCACGCCAACCCTTCAGAGTGAACGTTCTCGTGATGTGATTTCAAATGCATAAACTGAAGCAGTCCAGATCGATGGCCCTAAAATATCACACCTAAGTGTTGAGGAGGTAGTTTTCTTTTATTGGAATATGACTGAACAAAGTGCTGGAAAAACAAGTTGTTTTTTTTTCACTCCGTTGATATTTATTGTGTCTTTTTTATGAAAGACATATATCAATATGTTTCTAAAAGTTCAAATTACAAAAAACTCTAGCTTCAAGAGTTAAAACCAATGAAACATTAAGAGCAACCGTAATTGAACAATTCAATTCAAAAGTCTTGCTAAAAATATGATTAAAATTCAAGAATTTCGCAACATTTGGAATAACGATTTCTTGTTGAATATTTAGAACACTGATCAGTTCTTTTCGAAATATGCGGAAAGTTATATTTTGTTCGATTCATTCCACTGCTATACTGAAATTTCAATTCATAGGGCGAGAGATAGATAACGAAATTTCGAATGTATACTCCTGCTAAATTGTTACTTCGCGTTTTACCTAGTTGAAACGCGAAGTAACCAAGTCCTTTGGTAAAAACCTGAAGGTTTTCTCATTCTTCACTTACTTCGTGTTCCAATCGTGCTTTCGAAAATACTACTTTTCCAGCTCGCCCTTTCGAAAAACACGTACTAGTGACTGGTCAAGGGAGGTGATTGGTCACATCTCGAACCCTTTTCCCAGTCTCACTCTAGAAAAATACGTTTTAGTCATTAAAAAGAATTCCCTACAGAAGCACTACCTGTCGGGTAATGTGGCGCGCATTATTACGTTGATCTGTTTGACAATACGAAAGAATTTTCAAACAATAAAACGCACAATTTCAGTAAAATCAGATATTGATGTTTATTTGTAATTGCTTATTTCCAATTAGATGTTATTTTCAAAAGTAATTAGTGTCTAAGACTATGAACCGAGCTATGAACATGAATTACACAGCATTTTCACATTTTACCATCAAAATGGCCGTCCGCCCCACATTACCTGCTTGTGTATCGTATCGAAATAAGACTTTTTTCTGCGAGTGTTAACAAACTTCACGTATTTGTGATACATGAAATTCTTCGAAAAAGTCGAGAGATCAATAATAATAATGTTGTGATACGTTCGGAAAAAAATCCTACAAGCAGTAATAGTTTTTTCATAAGTGTCAAAATAGATGAGAAAAACCGGGAACACTCAAAAAAAAACTTTCCATCTATACTAAATTGCACCATAAATGCATATACTGAACCTAACCTCACTCGTTTGAAATACGTAAATTCGGGCAACAGCGACTGCGGCGCATTTCCCGCATGCGACGCATTAGCCGCTTCTCCCCTACTCCGCGTTCTAACTAGAACGCTAAGCAACTGATTTTAGGTATTCACAGTAACATATACAATATTGCTATAGCATCATTATATATGCAAGTAATTAAAAGGATTTTCGTTTGAAAAATGTATACTATATGTATATGATACATTCTCCAAATTTATTATTGGCTTTCATTTGAAATATTAAAAGAAATTTTTTTTTTAGAGTTTTCACTGTTGAAAACATTAGAAGAAAATATAAAGTATGAAGAAAATAAATTTTCTCCAAAGACGTGCTATGTCGTTTAGCTTTTTGGGAGAAGTAGCGAAAATCGTTCAGCTTTTTTGGCGGAGCCCTTAGAATGGTCACTTCGCCGATGATCTTCTTTGAAACAGCTAAATAATTTAATGATTTCGAGACTCAATTCAAAATTCGACCTTAGGTTGAGTTTGGCACCTATGGGCATATTTACAAAAAGTTTCGTTCTTCTGTCATTGCGATTTCATAGGAAAACATGTACACTCGGAGCACTGGAATTTCATGGATTTGACACTGTTTTTTTATTATATTTAGGCGTCCAACTGACACTATCAAAAGAAATATTATGCCCTGCTGACTATGTGATACACTTTTCTATGCTCACAGAAATTGAACACTATGTTTGTCCAAAGAAAAAGCTATATGCTCGATATGAGGCCTAAATTTCTCCTCTTATATTCTGGCGGAAATGTCTCTTCCAAGCGTTTTCACGCAGCAAGATAAGTCCAATTTTTTTACATAATTAGCCGTATTTCTGCGGCCAGAAAACGTCCAGCAAGGAAAAAAATTTGCCTCAAAAATCATGTGTACTCATTCAGGAAAATATGGGAATGTATACATGAATGGCTGTTTGTCAAGAGTCACGAGTCAAATAAGGTTTTTTTAATGGAAAAGTTATTTAATAACTTAAAAAGCTTATTAAAGAACTCCAGAGTTATTTCCGCTGTTATTCACTTGTAAAATTATTAACGACAAGTTAAGAAGGATTCGCTTAATTGAAACGGCTTCCCATATACAATTTCAGAATGCATAAAGAAAGTAAATTGCGTTGAACATAGTGATCAAAACAAATTTGAAAAAGAGCATTTGACTATGGGACCATAATCGACTAATTGATATAAAAATAATCAATGTGGCGTGTTGAATTTACCGTAATAAGTTCAATGTTTGTTCTTCAGAATCAAATAAATTTTTCAGTGAGAAAGTTCTCTGAACTCTCTTCTTATCGATCCAAGCATCAGAAGTTAAAACCAATTTACGTGCTGCTGACTGCTTGTTTATGTCGATATGGAAATAAGAGAAAACATTTATTATGCTTGTATCCTAAGCATTGGCTTTCTACTATTTTTCAACACAAAAGAAGTTTCTTATGCACATAATCAAAATGAAATACAGAAAATCTTTATCGATGTAAATATTTAGAAGAGTTACATAAAAAAAACTGACAAATTTCCGATTAAATATTTGGGATTCCATACAATGTGTGCTGCATTCTTGAGAATTGAACTTATTATTAGACTCTCTAAAATGGAAAACGACTTTCTACATAAAAATCCTAAGGTATATAACATGTGAGCAGAAGAGACATCTGAAATTATTGGAAATAAGAAAGACATATTTTATGAAAATATAAAGGAAAATTCTCAATGCTAAATCTGACCGGAATATTAAAATTGATTATTGTGCACCCTGGAGCGAGTTTGTTGGCTTCAACATAGCGGAACGAGTTTCGATTTAGTCTGGAGCTGAATTGTATCAACCTTTAAGCAGATTCTTCGTTGAAACTGTTTCTTGATTAACAATAATACAAAATACGTGACCCTTTAATAAAAACATTATGATTCTTATTCAACCTCCATACCCATAAGACAGATACATCATTTCCATCACAGTTTTTGGGGCTGAATGGGAATGTGAACTTCATTCATTCCCTACACGTCAGATTTTGATTTTCCTGGTAACTATTTTTGCCAGGAAATGAAAAATCTTTCTATTAGCAAGTTAGCAATTGAAATTTATTAGAGTTACTTGGATTATGGAAATCGATTAGAAGTATTCAAGATTTTTTGGAACTTATTCAAATTCCTCAGTATGCTGTTAATAAGTGTGTTATCATTCCATTAAATTTCTTCCAATTTCCGTCAATTTTTTTATAAATTTACCAGCCCTCTCGAATCTAAAGTACTGCATTCTTTCTTGAATTTATTTCGTAAAACACTTAGGGCTAATGAATCATGAAATTAATATTTATTGAGTAAGGGTGAAGTTCAAAGTCCGAGGTCAAATTAAATCTACTAATGCTTCTTTAGGTAAATACTGAAAAATCTTCACAGACCATAAATGTGATTTCACGCCCATGAAACGAAAAGCAATAAGAAACTTGTCTGGGAACATAAACCTGAACTCCTTTTAATGCCATCTTTCTTTTGACGAGGATCTTGAAACTATTAAAGTCAGGAATTTCAAGCTCAAACTGAATTATAAAGTTTCGTATCACTCAGGATCCAATCTGTGGCTGATGAACCGCAAAAAGCTAAAGTGTGCGTTGGACGAAAATGGGATATGCTCTCTATTTTGAAATGAAGTAAATTTTTCACCTTGCATAGGGTGACAGTAAATGATATAACGTTCGCAAATTATGAACATTAAATTTAAACCAACTTCCTGGATTTTACGGTAAAAAATTATTGGAGTCTCTCCAAAAGACGTACTTCTATTTCCCAATCAGTTATAAACTGTCACATGTGATAAAAATTATACCTTTTTCCTTGGCATATAAACTGTGAAATCAGAGCAACCTGTCACATGCATGAAATATTATCTCCAGTTGGAACTTCTGTAAAATAAAGCTTCAAATTGTCGAAAAAAATTCAATTTAATTATGTTTACCAGTGTCACTTCTCCAAAGTTTTAGAGAATTTCAGCAATTTTGAACAGAAACATGAAATGTCGTTTCCTGTGATATTCCGTGGATGAGGATTGAAATCCAAAAATTGTTCTTAGAAAGAAATGGTATTCTCCATGCTAGTAAAATATCCCATTTTTCAACATTTCATTACCCCTTAGTAATATTTATATGAGCCTTTTTTTCCTGTCGACTTTCCACCATTGGCATAGTACTGGCCCGGTCGTGAAGCCGATCGTCTGCCTGTACTGTTCAAACTACTGGCTGGTAGTACTGGCTACCAGTACTGGGCCAGTACAGCGCTGATGGTAAGCACCGGCAAACTACCGACATTTCCACCTGGGAATGGAGTCTCTCTTACCATTAGAATAGATAGCTAGACCTTAGGAAAGATATGTGTTCTTGTCATTTATTACGAATTCGGAAGTCTGCTATTTGGCCTCCTTGAAAAATTCGTGGTAGAAACAATAAAAAATGGAAACTGATCGAAAGTTAAGTGGCACTATACATTAGAAGAAATAATTGCGAGGCGCATTTTGCTTTGCGCATTTATTTTTCCCTAGTCATATTGGAATTTTGAAATATTCCCTCCCTTTCATTGAAAAGCACTCTCTGAGTAATAATTTTGCCTTATTCATTAAGAATATGCTCTCAAAAATATGTTACTCCTAATATTAAAATATAGTTTTTTCGATTAATTGAATCTTGGCGCCGGAACAGAGTCGTGCCTTACCAGATAGGGTGGAGTGAAACATAATTTTACTTGAATATAATTTGCAAGAGAGGACGGAAAATTGGTTGCGTATGATCAGAATCACTAGTGATTTTTCTTTCAACATTTTTCGGTTAACATTTCTGCCACCACAAGTGCATAGAATGTTGCATGTTTGGGGCACATGGTGCTTCGAGCGCACTTTTCCAATTTGTGATGGCTCAACAATAGGGTGGTCTATAAAACTTTTTTTCGAGTTTTTACTCAAAACGCCCGGAAATTTGTTTGAATCCACAGAATAAACGCATTTTTTTAAATTTTATTTAGAGGTGGCGCAAGCTCCATGAAGTTTAACACGTATTTCCCATTGGAAAAAAAGACGTTTTTGTAGATTTTATTCATAATTCTCAATATTGGGCAAATCGAGTGCGAAATTCACCATTTCTCTCCACAATCAGTCACAGAATGCGAATAAAATATTACTTTTTGAATATTACTTTTTGAATATTACCCCATAAGTCTGTTTTATAGGGTCCCGAAAAACCCCCATAAGTGAAAGAATAGGTTTTTTGAGTTTTTGACGCTAATTATGATTTTTTGCGGTTTTTTAACGCAGATTGTTTTGAATACATGAAATACTACTTTGTACTGATAATTAGATGTTTATTCAAATTTTCCAACAATTGATTATTGCTTCTAGCAACTCTCTCTTAGAAAAGGGTTTAAACAAATTATAAATGTTTATAGATATCTTCTTCTAGATTTATACCACACAGTTGCGGTTTTTTCCTGAAATCCTTAACTTTATATCACTTTTCGATTATATTAAAGTAATAATTATTTCATTTGAAAAAATAATTGTTTACACAATTTATTATTATTGCTCCTAACATTTTCTTTGCTAATAATACAAATTTGCTGTTTTTTCTGAAAATTTCAACTCCACTTTTCACTTAGTAAGGTAATAAATAATGGGAGTTAACAAACATGCATGTTTAAACAGTTTAATATTGTTACTAACCATTTTCTCTTAGATAAGTTCTAGAAAGTTGTCGTTATCCTGAAATGTTTAACTTTGCACTGAATAGAATTTGAATGAAATTAGATTAGACTGAATGACGTTGAATTGATTTCATTGTTGGTTATAAGTAAGATTGATTTTCGTTTAAAATAAAAAAATTTTATTTTTGAAATGTCAACCATTATATTTTTTATGGAAAGTTTTTATTTTTAGGTCGAAAATACAACTCTTTGTTGAAAGTTGAACTACTTTCTCAACAATCCAATTTTGCCTTGAAGATTCATAATTTTAGTAGAAAATTCGAGATTCTGATGTGTATTTATTATTTGTTCACAACGAAAAAGGTAAAACAAAGTTGAAAATTTCAGGATATTCTGGATAAAATTTACAAAAACGTCGTTTTTCTTATGGAAAATACGTGTTAAACTTCATGTCTGAATATTGTCATCTCTGAATATTATTTTTTCAAACAAAAAAATGCGTTTTTTTGAGGATTTGAACAAATTTTCAGATGTTCTGCATAAAAATTCGAAAACACATTTTTCTAATGCATTTTTGGATCACCCTACTGGGCGATCTTTTTTGCATGCCGATTCTCTTTGATTAGATGAAAACTTATTATGTTTAAAAACTTTTATGTGACGAAATTCATGAAATACATAAAACAGGAATATATTTTTGGGTACGAAATTCTGAAGGTTCATTTTAAAGCATATGAAGGTTTCCTTAGAAGCAGAGCTACAGTGGGTAATCCAATACATACATATATATATTTACATAAAAATATATTTTATCACATGCTAATATAAACATATAAGTCTCAAAAATAGATGTGTGTTCCTTTTTTGTTTGCGACATGTTAAAAGAAGGTGTTTCTTTCCTTTGCTTTTATTTTTAGGTGCATCGTGTAATAATCCATTCAGAAAACAAATCATTGCGCGTTCCAACATCACGGAATCCGTGATATGTGATAAGAAATTAAGGAAAATAAGGAATTTCTAAATGCTGGAGTTTCTGTTGTTCTCTAAATTTCTTTATGAGCTGTTCTTATCAAAGCTCCTTGCATAGAAAATATATATCAGAAGTTAATATCCTTATAACTATGTTTTTCTTCTTTTTAGTAGTAAACGCGGTAATTCTTCTTCTTTAGTAATGCGCTGAGTTTAAGTATTCAATTTGAATAAGAATTTCTTAACCAGGAAGTGAGTATGTAGTTTAGAAAATTATGTAGAACAAAATATTGTTCAATCAAAATAATATGCATCAAGAATAGAAATCAGATTCGAATATAAATTTTCCGACTGGGTTTATCAAAAAAAAATTAATAATGGGAAATACGTATGAAAATTGTGATGGAATAGAACATATATTACAACAATGTTTTATGATGATATGTCGCGGATAAGAATGCAGGCTTAGACGGAACCGTTGCATTTTATGTTGGAATGTGACAAAGAATAATTAATTTGTGAGCACAACAGAACTTGATAAGGTATTGTAAACGCAAATTTTCAATCCATTATACAAAATAGTTTCTAATGAAAAATATAGAGTTCTTATTTCATAACTAAACATTTAGGATACAACGTTAAACAATTAATTTGGAATTACATAAGAGAATATTTCAATACATTTGAAATTATTTCTAGAGAATCTTTTACGGAAATATTTTTCTGGAAATGATAAAGAAGATCATGTGTAGCTTCGCGAAGATTCTGTGAGCTTAGAACAAATATTTTCGGTGAGTACAGGGAAACTGGAAAAGCTGAATAGATTGACTGAAATCCATTAAACTTAGACCAAATATTTTTGGTGTGCCTAGATACTTCATGTATATGAACTATATAAGATGGTAATTGAAGAATAATTGAAACCAGCCTGTTCGCATAAACTTTTTGAATGAAAATCTGTGAGATTCCACTATTTATTCTCAAGAATAAAATGA
This sequence comes from Neuroterus valhalla, assembly GCA_011762715.2. NCBI lineage: Eukaryota > Metazoa > Arthropoda > Insecta > Hymenoptera > Cynipidae > Neuroterus > Neuroterus valhalla. The sequence goes on along the minus strand of WSXT02032381.1, from coordinate 4,983 downwards.
AGAGTGGAAAGAATGATAGATTCCAGATTTTCCGTTCGCGATCTTGGCATGGTAAAATAAGCGATAATTTTGTAAGGACACTTTTCATATTCATGTACTTGTGCGTGCAACTTGAACGCTAGTTTTGAACAGAATTCCAAGCACCCTTATATGAATTTGAATCCCTCAAGAATATTGCTGCAGTTTAAACGTTGAACTCGTGCAATAAGTCTTCGCATGCCTTGCTCATAAAATACTTCAAATTGAATATATTATGAAGACAGAACTTTGCGTGCTGAATGGAAATTCCGGACAGTGAATAAGTGACATTTGTTGCAAATCTCGAACCTTGACAGCTGCATGAAGAATAAACGTGTTTAAGAAGAAACAATTTTGCCACTTAAATTTGCTCAAGTTCAATGTCCATGAAAAAAAAACCCCCATTGACAATGCATTTTTTTCGCGAACTGTCTAACAGTATAGAGTTTTCGTGAAACCAACTCCTTTTCCAGCTCATCTAGGGTTTGAGTTACGAAATTTTCTGTAACTCTAGCCCTAGCGCTATACTTGACCAGGTTAATATTTTTTGAAATTCTATGAATTAGCAGGACTCTGAACTTAGTGAGGCTTTATTGATAAAAATTTGGAATAAATAAGACGAGGAAAGTTCAATTATTCTTTCTCGCAGGGCACTTTTAATTTTTAATGAATGTCTCCTTTTAATGCAGTTACTGTATCTTCGGATGCAATAAAGTAAAATTTGGTTGCAGTTATTGTTCTCCAATCGCTCTCAATTTTTTGATGTTCCTTCAGATAAATGGATTCGATTTTATAAGCTCTTTGTTAAACCTTGAGCGTTGAATATTAGGTGTATATCTTGGATGTCTTATAGAAAATATTCAGTCTCATTTCCAGAAATAAGATTAATTTTATTTCAATTTTAAGTACAATTTCCAATCTTTGAATTTAGGCATTTTTTATATTGAATGGAGAGACTGCCTTTCAGTATTGAATAAAACGAACAGACTATTGAAATTCTATTATCACGTTACCTTTTACATTCAAAGTGGGGTGAAGAGAATACTCTCAAGTTTATAGGCATTTCTTATTTGATACATTAATACGCAGGCTTCATGTATTATTACACAAACATAAAAATTGAGAAATCTTCTTAATGAAAAATGCAAAAAGATATTTTGAGTTATAACTGTTTAATTAAAAAGATATTCATTTATTAAGTATTCCTATCATTCTTCATTTACTTCGTAGTTTAGTGAAATGGATTCTGTGAAGGAAAATTAAAATCATTTACCTTCGGTAGGGAGATTTGAGCACTTTACTCTTAGGATTGAAAAAATTTTTTCTCAACCAACTGCTCATTTTGCAAAACTTGAACAATTCTTCGAAGGTAACAGGATACTTTGAAATGTGTTACTCAGTGAAGATGCAAATTGGTTTTGAACTCTTGCAAAGTTAAGTAAACTATTTCCTTAATAGAGTCTTTCTGAATACAGCGCCATGATAAGGACGATCATCCATAGGAGTGATAAGTTCAGCTCCCCGCTTTAAAAAATAATTGTCTGAATTAGAGAAAAGGACAAGTGAAGATTAGACGATTTGAAACTTACAAGGGGAGGTCTAGGTACAGGAAATTTGAAATTCGTTTGGACTATGTTTTATCGATAGTTTATTAAAATTGATGTGACGCGTATCTTGGCTTTTTGATAGTGGACCTCAGTTTTGGAAATATGATTTTTTGAAAATCCGAACCATTGCTGACTGATAGATAAGGTCCCTTGTGAAAGAATGACATGCCATCAATTCCAGTGGCCCAGCGGTATGGTCGTCGTCCCGGAATCCCAACATTGCTGGTTCGAAACTCTTCGGTGCAGAAAATTTTTTCCTTCAGTGTTTTTTCGGTTTTCCACTAAAAATGTGCAGCTAAAAAAATTTTATTTCTTTTTTGGAGGACAACATTTTTGAAGAAAAATGGAAAGAAAAACGTCAGATTTTAAGAGAAATTATGTGTGGCTTTTATGAGCTGCGCATGCTGCAAAAAACCTCGTAGAATTCCTTGTAGAATTAATTTATTCCACAATAAATCACAAAAATAACCTTTTTTTCAGAGATATTCTATTTGACTAATTTTCATCCTGACTTATATTCCAAATATTTTTATCTGCACATTTTCAGTCGAGAAACCGAAAAAACATTATTGAAGGAAAAAAAAGTTTCCACCGAAGAGTTTCGAACCAGCAATGTTGTGATATTGGGACGTTTACCGTACCGCTGAGCCGCTGTGATTGATGGCATTCTATTCTACTGTAAAGGAGCTTATCTATCAGTTAGCAATAGTTCGGACTTCAGAAAAATTATATTTCCGGAATGGAGGTCCACTAGCAAAAAAGCCAAGACACGTGTCGCATCAGTTTTAATAAACTATCGATTAAACATAGTCTGAACGAATTTCGAATTTCCTATACCTAGACCTTCCTTTGTTAGTAATGAATTTTCGTGCTTATGTGAGAAAATTTAATTTGTGTAGCTACTCTCTCGTACTAAGAAAGGTATAATTTCTTATTATATTAAATTTAAATTTTTAGCAATTTTTTGCCCCCCCCCCCGTCCCCCATGTTGACAACTGTAGTTTAGCCTTTAACCTCCCCCATTCCTCCGAAAGTGAAGAAGTCGTTGGCTCAACACACATTTCACGTTCAATCAGCCTTTTTTTCTGTTCCTAATAGGTTCGGTCCAATAAATTGATAAGAATTCGAGACGAAATATATTTTGTTTCCCCAACAGTACCATCACATATAATAATGAAAAATACTTATGTATGCAAATAAAATCAATCTAAGAACCAAGTAGTTGAACTTCCAAGCAAAGGGACAAATTTCATACAAAAAGTTGAACTTTGAACCAGAAAGTTAGAATTTTCAACCTAAATGAAAAAATTTTCAACAGAAAAGTCGAATCTTCGACAAGGAATATGATTTAGCAAAGGTACTTGAATTGTTAACTGATACTTCAAACTTTCACCAAAATAGTTTGATATTTCGAAGAAGATGAATTTCCAAACAAAAAGATTTATCTTCTACCAAGAAAGATTAATTTTCGAATAAACAAATTATTTTCATAAATTTTGTTCAATTTTTAAGCAAAGGAGACCAATTGACTACATGAAAGTTGAATTCTCAACCCAGAAATATTCCTCCTCAAAGGGAAAGTTGATTTTTGTACCAGAAAGTTGATCTTTTGAACAAGAATTTTAATTTTTAACCAACTAGTTAAATTTTTCGAAGAAATCTGAGTTTTTGACTAGATAGTTTAATTTTCAGCTAAAAAATAATATTTCTACTAAGAAAAATAATGTTCTACGAGAAAAAATAATTTTCACAAACATAAATTTTTATCATGAATATTGTTCAATTTTTAAGCCGAGAAGACCACTTATCTACAGAAAACTCGAATTTTCAGCCCAAAAATATTATTTTCTAAAGGAAAAGTTCACTTTCCTACAAAACAGTTCATTTTTCGACCAAATCATCAAATTTCTAAGTTTCTTTTCCTCAAGGAATAAATTTTCATTAAAAAATGGATTATGTTAATTTTCAAGGAAAGGGGGAATATTGTACAAAAAATTGATTTTTCACAAAGTAGTTCAGCTCTTAATCAAGTGGTTGAATTTTTTATCGAGAAAGATGAATTAAAAAAAAACAGTTCAATTTCCTACCAGAATAATGGATTCGCCACCAAAACAGTCAAATGTTTAACAAAATACATTAATTCTCAATGAATTTGTTGAATTTAAAAATATTTCAATTTCAAATTACCAGTTTTATTTGTTTTTTAACTTTTTAAGTACTAAGCCTACATAGTAGATTTTTTATAGAAGAATATTGATTCTTGAAGGAGCATGTAATAATTGATATTTGAATTTAAACAGTTCTAAATTAGGAATCAAAAACATTTGAGTTCCACCGCGAAAAACGAAATTCCAAGAATAACTCATTGAATCTGCAACCAAAATAGAATAATTAACAACCAAACAGTTGCTTCTTTGGCTAGAAGAGATGAAATTTGACGAACAAGATCTACTTTTAACAAAAGAAATTAATTCCCAACAAAACAAATTATTTTTCAATATTATTTTCTACCTGGAAATGGAACAGTGTGATTATCAGTTTGGAAAGATAATTCTACACAAAAAACACTTATTTTCAATCGAGAACTGGATTCTTAACGTAACATATAATAGTTCCATCAGAAAAGATGTATTTTCAACTAAACATTTGCATTTTCAACCCAAAAAGATGAATTTTCAACAAAAACGATGATCATTTTACCAAAAACTATGAATGCTCAACTAGAAATGAAAAAGAATGAATTATAAACGTTAATTTCATACCAAAAAAGGAAAAGTTTCCTTGAAATATCAAACATAAAGTTGTTCTTTCAATCAAGAAGGTCAATGTCATACCAAAAGACCATTAATTAACAAATTACATGGAATTCTAACTAAATGTTCTGATTTTCAATTGAAAAAGATTAATTTTAACCAGATAGTCGAACTTCAAACCTGAAAGATAAATTTTTGACCAAAAATAAGATAATAGTTGTGCGTTTTTCAACCAAGTATATGAATTTTCGACAAAAAGGGATGATTTCTTAACAAAATAGTTGCATTTTCAACAAAATAATGCAGTTTTTAAGGTCCATCAAGCTAGCACCTCCACAATCGAAATTCCCAAATGTCTTTACATCAGAATTTCGGGCTTTTTTTGGGCTGCACTGCCGATTTTCGGGCTCCAATACTTTTTTCGAAAATTCATATTTTGAGTGGAGGTGCTGGCTTGAATCAAGCTAGCACCTCTACTATATAAAAAATTTTGAGAATGAAAAATCAACCACGTCAGAATTTTGGGAATTTTTTGGGCTCTTGAACGCACCAACAACCAATTTCCAAAAACCACCCCTACGTGGAAAAAAACTACCCCCTACTTG
>WSXT02032370.1:0-13677 GCA_011762715.2 Neuroterus valhalla | reverse complement strand
ATTTAGAAATATTTCTCATTCGAAATACTACTCATCCTACTCTAAAGACTGTTTGAGGTACTTTCTTCATTTAAAATCATGAGGAGGGGACTTTCAAATTTTGACGAATTTGAAATTGGAAGAGCAATTTTATGAATTTCCTCTTTTCTCAATTCAAATACTTGAAGTATTCGACCTCCCTGTGTCAAGCCAGATGAATGATGAGAAAGCAATAAATTCGGAAAATGTTTTTTTTTATAATGGAAAAAGAATTTAAATTCATGCTCTCATAAAGTATATAGTATATAGTTTTTTTGTAACTTTCAGAATCAGTCTAAGGGAACGTTAAACTCTCCAAATCAAATGATGAGATGTGTTTTCAGTTTATAGAGAGAAAGCGGTCATTTCTCGTATTTTTACGGTAAAATTTTCAATTGTCTAGATTGAGTCCGGAAAATTCCCGGTTTTCAATCAAATTCCCAGTCATTTCCCGATTTTTTCTCGGTCAGTGAAATTACCGGTAATTTCCCGCTCTTTCCCGGTTTCCCGGTCAAGTCGCCACCCTGCGGAATCCGTCTGATTTGTTGAAAATACGACCATTGATTTGAAAATTCATTTTTTATGGTAGAAAATAAGTCTTCGTTGGGAATAAAATTCCTCAGGTAACAGCTGATCATTATGAACAATACAAAATTATACAAAACATGTACCCTACAGCACCAAAACGAGAAGTGACATCTATTCTGACTTTTAGGTGTCCAAACTGCAAACTGCAGAAATTCTGAAACCTCTGAAAATTTCTTAACATTCCATATTCTGTAACAACCATCATCTATAACTATGCAATCGCTAACATCGAATCCGTCTTTTCGACAATAAGAAATCGTACCCTGAATTGCTAAAAGACTAAACAGAAAAATTACCTGGCAACTGAGTAGTGGCGGAGGGAGTCGACGTGGTTCGCTGCAGCCGATACTGAGTGGAAGGATTATTAGCATTAGAGATTTGGACAGGGGGAAACTGGCTAGCAGTAGGACTAGCAGGCGGAGGGAAAGTTTCAGCGGGAAACGGAGACTGTCTCGCCGATGCCGGAGTTCCGGGAGACGGCATTGACCTCTGTTGCTGCTGGAGTTGCTGTTGAGTGTTCGGTTGTTGCTGCTGTCTAACCTGATTAACATTGAACATTCTTGGACTGTTACCATAATTTCCCTGAAGCACAAAATGCAGGATTCGATTATGAAAAACTCGTCACATTACGGATACTCCTAATAGTCCTAATTCTCATCGAGGTCGATACTTACTTGCGAAACTCGAGGAGATAGCGGTTGAGGATGAGAGAAGGAGAGGAGACCAGCAGGAGAATGCGGCGAGAGCCTTGCCGGCGCAGAAACTTGCTGACCACTATTAAAGTTATTATTTACGGGGCTGGAATTTGAAAAAGTTATGTTACCTCTTGATCTTGGTTCTGATATTTTGAAGTATGTTGAGGGAGAAGTAAACTTACTGCTGAGGTAACGTGGAAGGATGAGAATAAGAGTGGGCAAGCCGGTGCCCAGAAGACATTTGGACGGATCCCCCATATCCTGGAGACACTTGCGAATCCGATACACTTGACCGCTGGAAGAGAACATTATTTATATTAGATAAAGGAGTAAAAACTGCTATTTTGTCTTTCAATAAAGTACTTAAGGGCGTTCAACCGGTTGGAACCAGAAAGAATGATTTTACTTCTTCAAGTTTCTTATTTTTCACCTACAATTTCCACTTCCATCTTGCATGCCTTCTAAAACCTGTATTTTATTTCTTAGACCACGCAAGTTTAAAGTGCAACTTGTAGTAGTCCAGTATATTTAGTCCGATTCCTATAGGTATTATTGCAATTCATTGGGTAAGAATTTTTTTTTGCCAGCTTTAGGGTGCCACATAGGGAGCTTAAATCCAAGTTTTCGACCATCAACCCTTTGCAGATTGTCCGCCGTCTTGAATTAAGGGGTGATTTCTTTTGTCGCGTATAACAGTCGTATTTTAATGTAATTAGAAAAATAATCAACACCATTTTTCATGAAAAAAATGAGTTCTACAAATTAGTATATTTGCTGTTCTCTCGTACTTTGCTTATTTATTGCTTAAAAATTGATCATGAAAATAAAAAGAGGGTTGAAAATTTTCTTAGATCGAATATCTTTTTTTATTTCGGTGCTATTGAAAAACTTTTGAGACAAAAGTTGTAATTTACACGATCATCTACAATTTTTGTTTCAAACTGTTTTTTGTAAGAGCAATTGTTTACTTACCGTAGCTTCTGAAAATTGCACGCACCGTTACTCGATAGTTGGTAGTGCTGGATTGCGAGCGCTATGCCGTACTAAATTATTCTGAGTTTCGTTGATGGAATGGAGCTCAACATTTTTTCTCTTTCTTTTTTATTTTTTTTAATTTAATATAATTTTGACTCATTTTGTGGGTGCATGATTTACATTGCAAATATCTTTTATTTGTTATTTTTATTTTGAATTCTTCTTGTTTTTAAACCTAACTTCGATTATTTCTTATTGGCATTTCAATTATTTACTATTTTTCAACATATTTTTATACGATTATTCATATGATTTCTCTTGTTTCTTAGAAGAATAAATAAAAAATTCTCAAAAATGGCGAATCAGAAAATTTTTACACGAATTTAATTTATGAATATGCAATCTGTAATGAAATTTCAAGGTTCTTGTTCAATTTGGGTTTTTTTTGTTTCACAAATTTACAAAAAATCGGTATATTTCTTCAACAATTCCCCGCTACTGTAAACATGCCTAAAAATTTCAACTTTGCAGCAGTATTTTGTCCTTCATTTTTTTGAAATAACAAGATAGGTGAATAAACAACATTTTGTATTAATCTTCATTTACCAAAAATAATTCTTGAAAACTATGATTTTCTTAAATCCACAAGCAATTCTGTCAGTCATTTTTATGATTTATTTTTGTCAAATTCTATAATTTCACTAAAATTGGTTTACGTACAAAAGTTTTTGTTTCAGTTTATCAGTAAGGATTTACTACTATCGTCGAAGTGAAATTTTATTGCTCAATAAATTTTAAAATTACTTTGATTACTATGCAAAAAATAGCAATACTTTTTCAACTCGATAGTTGCCATATTACGTGAATTTACGAAAATTATTTTGTTTACCATATCAATGTACCGACGAATTTCGAAAGTCATGCGTCTTATTCTACTAAATTTATCTAAATTTTTTTCCAAAAAATCATGTGGTGCTGAACTTTGAGTTATATAAAGGGCTGAGAATAAATTACAATACAATACAGTAAAAAAGTTTTGGATTTTTTTTCACTGTTAGGAAAAAAATTTTTTTTTTATTTATTTAGCTCTGGAAAATTTTTTTTTTCGAAAGCCTAAAAATTTTTGTGGTAAAATGATACTCGTAGAATTCCGAGAAAATGAAGCATGAAACAAACTGCCGCAATTGCACTTTGACTTCAAAAAATTTTAGTTCCCAAACAACGAATTTTGACTGAATGAAATTATTATTTTATATTGTTTATTTAAAGGATTGTTTATTTCTTCGTTATTTTAATTCTTTCTTTTATAAAGATTTATAATTTGACCAAAATATGGTTGTATCACCAAAGTTTTTGTTCAGTCAATCAGCAAGGATAACCTTTGAAGCAAAAAATTCCTCAATAAATTTTCAAATTTTATTACATTACCTAGAAAAAAAATCAAACATTTCTCGACTCAAAGTTTTAATTCCCCGTGAGTTTTTTTATTTGTTCATTATTTTTTAATTTATGTTCAATGCCTATGTAATATTCTTATGTTTTTTAATGTTTAATTATATTTTGAAGCATACAAACAATACTTTTAAACTATTAGCAGCATGTTTACAGAAGCGTGAAATTGTTGAAGAAATAGACCGTTTTCTAGTAAATTTGTGAAACAAAAAAAAACAAACAAGAGAAATCATATGAATAATCGTATAAAATTATATGGAACAATAGTAAATGATTGAAATGCCAATAAGAAATAATCAAAGTTAAGTTTAAAAACAAGAAAAATTCAAAATAAAAATAATACATAAAAGATGATTAGAATATAAATCATGCACACAAAAAACTAGTCAAAATTATATTGAATTAAAAAAAAAACAAAAGAGAAAAAATGTTGAGCTCCATTCCATCAACGAAACTTGGAATAATTTAGTACGGCACATCGCTCGCAATCCAGCACTACGACCTATCGAGTGACGGTGTGTGCAACTTTCAGCCGCTACGGTAAGTAAACAACTGCTCTTACAAAAAAAAGTTTGAAACAAAAATTGTAGAGGATCGTGTGAATTACAACTTTTGTCTTAAAAGTTTTGCAATAGCACCGAAATCAAAAAATATATTCGATCTGAAAAAATTTTCAACCCTCTTTTTATTTTTATAATCAATCTTCAAGCAACAAATACAATACAAGAAATCACCCCTTAATTCAAGATGGCGGACAACCTGCAAAGGGTTGATGGTCGAAAACTTAGATTTAGGCTTCTCATATGGTACCCTGAAGATGGCAAAAAAAATGTCTTACCCAATGAATTGCAATAATAAATTGTAAATATACTGGACTATAAGTAGAATAATAAGAAACTGAGAGAAAAATGTTAATCGCAGAACAGTCGTGTAATTAAAACAAGTAAAATCATTTAGCACAGAAGTCATAGTAAGAAGTTTACATTTTTTCGCCGTTGCTAAGTTTCACTTCATACGCATATGTTTTCTACACGCACATTTTTTTATTCTGCTAAATTTGTAACTTATGCGTATGCCAGTAGAAGTAACGCTACGAACTTAGATAACGTTTAATATGTTTCGTGATAATAAATTGTGACAGCAGTTGCGACATCAGGGTGGCGATTTGGCAGACGATTCCCGGTCAAGTTTTTCAATTTTCCCGGTCAACTAAAAGTAACATATGCATATTCGTCGCAAAATGCAAACATTTCAATTCGTGACGTTCATTCTGAACATCCTCTTACGTAACAGATCCAGAATTACAAAGTAAATCAATTTTTTCTAAATACTTCATTTTTCCACGAAAAAATACCATTCTTTTCAAAGTTTGAACAGCTTAACTTAAAATTGAGAAAATCATTTCGCGATAACAAAAAAATTTATTTCTAACAAAATACTTCATTTCTCAACCGAAATGATGATTTTTTAAATAACATTATGAATATTCAACTGGAACAGTTTATATTGTAAATCAGAAAGATGAATTTTCAACTAATATGATAAATATTCAACTAGAGCACTTCAATGTTCAAGCATGAAGGTGAATATTCAAATAAGGATATTATATGTCAAATAGTAAGATTGAATTTTGACCTGAAAAAATCATCGTTTCAACCGAAAATGGAACAGTAACATTTTTCGTTTGAAAACCTAATTTTATATCAAACATGGGAGTTTTTTACTGAAACAAAGAATCATCAACTGGAAGACTTGAATTTCCAAATAAATGAATTAATTTTTAATAATAAAGATCAATTATTGTCAACCACCATTCGAATACCGAAATTTTGAATTCAACCAAAAAATGGAATTTGTAACTACAACTATGAAATTTCCAATTGGGATAAGTTAAACTTTGAGTTGAAAAAAATTACTAATAATAAAAGAAATTAGCTTGCAACAGAAAAAAAGTAACTTTGAAACGAATCGATTTTGAAGCAAAATTATGGATCTTCAAATAAAATTGTAAATGTTTAATTGTAGTAGTTGCATTTTAAACCAGAAAGGAGAGTTTCTAGCTAAAATGATGAACCCTCCACTAGAATACTTGAAATTTAGCCCGAAAATTCATTTTCAACCGAAAGTTACAATTTTTCAACAAAATGGTTGGATTTTGAACTGTAGAGATAATCGTTTTCAACCAAAAATAGAAGAGTAACATTTTTGGCATAAAAATTAATAGTAAACAAAACATAAGAGTATTCAAACAGATGAATTTTCGACTGATATAAAAAATATCCAAATTTTTAACTTGATTTTTTAACCGTGAAAAAGAATTTTCGAACAAGAAAAGTAACTTCCGGAGGAAAAGGTAATTTCATACCAAAAAATCCATTTTTCTAAACGAAATATATTAATTTTTGGCGAAATAATTGAATCTTTAATTCAAATGAGAGGAGTAACTTTCGAAGAAAAAGATAATTTTATACCAAAAGTCATTTTTTCAACAAAATACGTAAAATTCCAACAAACTTATTGAATTTTCAATCCATATATGGATTCAAACTATATGTGGATACAAACTTCCATCTAAATAGTTGAATTTTGAACTAGAAAAGATCATTTTCCAGGTAGAGAAAATAATTTTCAACCAAACTGATGAATTCTCAGGTAAAATGATAAATCTTTAACTGGAATAAATGTATTTTATGCGAAAAAGGAGAATTTTCAACCATAAAGATTAATTTCCTACAAAAGAGGCAAATTTTCAACAAAAGAAATGAATTTTCCAAGAAATAGTTTAATTTTTAAATTCAAAAATCAATGTTCAACTAAATACTTGAATCTTCATTAAAAACAGATGAATTGATTTCTTACAAAGTAGTTTCATTTTTAATCAGAGATGGATTTTAAGTTCAAATAATGCACCTTCAACAAAAAAGTTTAATTTGCAAGAAAAGAGTTTAACTTTCAACTAAGTAGTTGATTCTTTTAAATGAAAAAGGATGAAATTGCAATGAAGAATGTGAACAAGTTTTCGTTTATAATTTAGAACTATTTCTCATTCGAAATACTCCTTCTACTCTAAAAACTGCCTAACGTACTTTCTTCATTTTTCATTAAGGAGAAGGGACTTTCAAAGTTGCCCGAATTTTGAATGGAAAGAACGATTTTCTCAATTTCCCTCCTTCTCAATTCGAATAAAAATTATTCTGGAAAGTTTCCGTTCCATGTAAAAGATTCCCTGTTTCAAATCAAATTATATGTCTTTACTGAAACTCCCTGCCCTAAAATAAAAACTATAATTATTTCTTGACATTCCCTATACCAAGTTAGATAAATGAGGAGAAAGCAAATGAAACGTGATGAATGAATTTTTTTTTCAATTGAGAAAATAATTCTTTCTGTATGTTTGGGCTATCATCAATTTGAATATCAAACTCAAGTCAGCTAAAAAAAATTTTCAGAGCAACATAATGTATAGATAAATTAAAAAATTGACAGAATAAGACTAAAGGAACGTTACATTCTTCCAATCGAATGATAAGACCTTTTTTTAATTCATAAAAAGAAAGAGGTTATTCCTCGTATTTTTTCGGTAGAGTTTTGAATAGTCTAGGTTGAATCAAATACATTCCCGGTTTCAAAATTAAATTCCCGATCATTTTCCGGTTTCCCGGTCAAGTCGCCACCCTGGACATTCGATAAATATGGCACTGTTTAATAATAACTTTTGAAGTTATTTTCATATTTCAGACTTTATACCCTTTCCCCTATTTAGCTTTTTTTTTAAATTCTTCACAAGATTTTTATTTTTTCTCCCTTTTTCAAGAAACTCCTCCTTGAATTTTAGATTGAATTGAATTCTGAAAATTTACCTGCAAAGATACATTTGGTGCAACAGTATTGTTCAAAAGACTGTCAATGTTGTGGATTCCGGTGTTTATTTGGTCAGTAGCTGTAGCGTTGGATGGTATAAGTAATTGCTGTTGTTGCTGTTGCTGCAGAAGTCGTTGCTTCATTTGCTGTTGCTGGATTAGTTTACTCCTCTGTTGTTGCAATTGTAACTGTTGCTGAGGAGTGAACTGTGCAGCGGTTTGTCGAATTCCTTGCTGCGCGTTGAATCTCATTCTCGGCTGCTGCTGTTGCTGATACAAAGAAGCTGCTTGATAGTGTTGGCTCGTTGTTACAACAGGCGAGTTGTTCAACTGAAATAAGAACACAGATTCAGAATTAAAGGGCGGGTTACAGGTAGGAAAATTGGTAATTCATAGTGATTAATCCGCAAGTGAATTCCGTTTTGAAAAAAAAAATGTTCTAACTTACTAAATACTTCAAATTGAAAGTAGGTATCATCTGCGTTGACAGTATAGAACATACCGCTGTGGAATAAGCTGGTGGTGTACCAGGCATCGTGATGCTGGAAGACGTGGAATTGACTTCAGCCTCGATAAGCATTAGTGACTTCTGTATAGCGTTTATAGCCATTGTCTCATTTACGACATTGTGTCTTGGAACTTCAGCAACGCTCATCAAATCGTTGTTGGTTTCAGACGAATCTGGAATCGTAAGCATTACGTTGTTAAACCAATTTCAGGGATTCCAGTGATTCAATAGTTCAGTTTCAGGTGAAAAGGGGGATTCTATTTTAAAAGAAGAGGATGCTAAGGGGATTTAATTGTTTATTGGAGAGAAAAGTGTTCCCTGAGAGCAGCGCCTTTTATTTAGCAATTCTTCTAGACGTTTTGGTGTTTTAGACATTTTTTTTCAAGCTTTGAAGAATCTGTTAAAAACTTCAACACTTTCTACTGATAATTATTTGAAAAGATCAAAGACTGAAAAACAGGTAAACAACAGAAATGAAAAATATTTATGTTCAAATTGTTTTGAATCAGGGTAGCGATCCAGCGGACGATTTCAAATTCCCGGTCATTTCCCGATTCTTCAAGGTCAATTTTTTCAATTTTCCCGGTCAACTAAAAGCAAAATATTTATATTTTTGGCAAAACGCAAACTTTTATTTTTATTCACGACGTTTATTCTAATCATCCTTAAAAGAAACAGATCAAGAATTGCAAAAAAAAATAATTTTGAAAAAAATACTCAAATTTCCGAAGGAAAACTATCATTTTCTTACAAAAATTGAAACAGGTAAACTTACAATGAAAAAAGATCAATTTACGATACCAAAAATCTTCAACCAGAACAGTTGAATTTCAAATTAAGAAGATGAATTTTCAACTAAAAATATAAATATGTAGCTCGAGCACTTTAATATCCAACAATGAAGGTAAATATTCAAACAAAAAGATTATTTTTTTCAGACAGAAAGACTCATTTTCTAAGAAAAAGTATTATGTTTTAACAAAATAGTCGAATTTCGAAGTCAAAAAATAATTTTTTTCAACCAAAAATAAAACAGTAACATTCTTAGTTAAAAAAAAAAACATTTTAAACCAAGCAAAAGTGTTTTGTACTAAAAAAAAAGAATCTTCAACCGAAGGAGTCAAGTTTTCAAACAGATAAATAACTTTTACTAAAGGAGATTATTGAACGAAAATTTGAGAAAAAATCAATGTTGAACTAAACAAATAGATTTTTAAAAGAAACTATGAAAATCCCAATTGGGATAAGTTAAATTTTCAGTTAAAACAAATTACTTATGACAAAAAAAACTAACTTTCAACAAAAAAAAACTATCTTCCAACAAACAAAAAAAAACTGTCGAACGAATTATTACATTTATACACAAAATGATGAGGAATCAAATGAAATTGTAAATGTTCAACTGAAGTAGTTGAATTTTGAATCAGAAAGACGGATGTTTAACTGAAATGATGGACATTCAACTAAAAAGAATAGATCAATTTTTCACAAAGAATTATTTTCGACCGAAAAATGGGATTTTCAACCAAAAAATACAATAATTCGAATCATAAAAATAAAAATTTTCAAACAAAAATGGAATAGTGCCATTTTCGGCTTGCAAAATATAATTTTAAACCAAACATAAGAATTTTCAACTAGATGAATGTTCGATCAAAATGAAAAATTTTTGACTGTATAACTTGAATTTTTAACGAAAAGAAGAATTTTGGAAGAAGAATATCAACTTCCGTGAAAAAGATAATTTTCTACAAAAAATCGATTTTTCAACAAAATATGTTAAGTTCCAACGAAAGATTAGAATTTTCAAATCAAAAAGACGAATTTCCACCAAACTGTCGAATTTTGAACTAGAAAAGATCAATTTTCCGCTAAAAATGAAACAGTTGATAAATCTTCTACAGAAAAGGCAAATTTTCCACGAAGTTCATTCTCAAATAAATAATTTAATTCCCCAATTCAAAAATCAACGTTCAACTAAATACTTTAATTTTTCACCAAAAGAATGATAAATTGATTTTTCAAAGTAGTTACAATTTCAACCAGAGGTGAATTTGGAATCAGAATAATGCAACTTTAACATGAAAATTTGATTTTCAACAAACAAGTTTAAATTTCAAACTAGTAGTTGATTTTTTAACTCAAAAAGGATAAATTTGAAATAAACAATGTAAACAAGCCTTCCTAATTTAAAATAAGGAAGAGGGAACTTTAGAATCGTGACAAATTTTAAATTGGAAGAACGATTTTCCAAAATTCCTCTCGTTTGAATCCGAATTTCAATTACTTTAAAAATTGACGTTCCATGTACGGGAATTCCCCGTTCCAAGTGAAATTATACTTCTTCACTGAAACTCTGCCCGAAAATAAAAACTATAATTATTTTCTGAAATCTCCTGTCCCAAGTCAGATAAATGAGGTAAAACAAATAAAACGTGATAAATACATTTTTTTGAAAAAATGAAGGTAATGATTCCTTCTGTAGTTTTGAGCCATCATCGATTAGATTATAAAATTTGAGTCAGCTAAAAAAATCTCAGAGTAACAAATTTGCAAAACGTTCTTCTTATAATGAAAAAAAAGTTATTTCTCTCATGACTTATAGATATCTCCAAATATTGTGAGAATTAGATTAAAGGAACGTTACATTGTTTGAATCAAATGGTAAGATCTCTTTTTGATTCATAAAAGAAAGCGGTAATTTCTCGTATTTTTTTGGTACATTTTTGATAGCCTATGTTGAGTCAAGTAAATTCCCGGTTTCTAATTAAATTTCCGGTCACTTTCTGGTCTTTCCCGAGTTCCCGGTCAAAATGGCACACTGTGAATGTATTCTTTTGAGTGCGTGAGCTAGAAAAAAGTTTTTTGTGAATTCGAGAAACCTTTTTCTTCTGTTTTTATTCCTTGGAACTTTCAATTCTTCTTTCCAGAGTATTTTTCACTCAACATTTTATAATCTGGTTGAAAACTGGCAGATAATTCAACAATTTCGATAAATAATCAAACTATTTACTTAAAAATTATCTTTCATGTTGAAAACTTAACTGTTTCGTAGAGAATTCGCCTTTTCAGGTGAAAACTTTAACGATTTAGTTGAATCTTTTTTCTCCTTATCCTCGCCTGAAAAATCTTGCTTGGTAGAAAATTTAAATATAACTATAACTATAACTATACAACATAGTGCTGGAAATTCCACAGTTTTGTAACAGACACCCATTTTTGGTTTAAAAATTGTCCTTTAAGCTCGAAAATTCAACTATTTTGGTAGATAATCTCGCAGGAAATTTGTCTTTGTAGTTCGAAAATACAACTGTTTAGTTGAAAGATATTATGTTTTGGTTGGGAATTCAACTGTTTTGTTCAAAATTCTTCTTATTTTCCTTTTGGTTGACCCAAACTGTTTGTTTTAAATGTAAATAAACATCTTATATGGTTGAAATATCAACTATTCAATTTTTCATTGAAAATTCCTCTTTTCTGATTACAATTAATTGCTTGGTTGAAAATTTAGATTTTCTTGTAGAATTCTTTTTTTGATAGAAAATTGTATCTATTTTATTGTAAATGCATCATTTTCACTTAGAGTTTAAGGAATTTAAGCCCGCATTGGTTTCATATGCAAAAATTCATTTTTTATTTTCCTAGAATATCTCCTTGTTTCCCTAACTCAAAAAAATTAGGTCCTGCACAAAATTAACGAATAAAAATGTCAGGAAATATTTGAAATTTGTATCATTAAGATGAATCTGTTTCAAAACGTCTTTTTTCCTCATTTCTCGAATTTCTGTTTATGATTCTTTAAAAATAATTCGAAACTTTGAAAGAAAGAAAAAAGTTGTGTCAATGTCTCGATTTTAGGTGTTTCAGAGGATTTTTAAAATTGAAGGAGAAGAAGAGGAGAAAAGAAGAAAAAAAGGCGATTAGATAAAAAGGGGACGGACTCTGATTTCTAGAATTTGAAATATAGAATAAAAATCGTAAAGTTTGAAAACTGTATTCTACCTTCAGTTGTCTGGTCGGAGGGAAAATCGACAAACTGTTCTAAGATATCATTGAGATCTGGATCCGATGTCTGGTTGTTCCACATGCCGACATCTATATTAGGTTGCCGGTAATCTCCGCTACTCACGAAATCCGGATCCATTTTCTCTATTTGAGGCCTTTGTTGCTGCGTCTATTAAACAATTCAACATCAATTAGTACTTCAGCTTTTATAGTTTCATGTTCCTAGTATTTGAAGCAAGTGGAGATGATAAGGGGAAGAACAAGAAGAGAGAAGTAAGAATAGCTTTCTGGGATGTATCAGGGTGGCAGAAATATAGAAATGGAAGAAGAGGAATCTGATAGAGAAATTACAAGGCCATTAGTTGCATGAAGAATGGGGAATATGAAAAGGTGCATGGAAGAGGTCGAGAAAGTGATAATGGACGAGAGTGAATAAAAAGTCATTGAGGGAGGGAGGGAGAGAGGGCGGAAGGGAGAGGGGAAGGTGGGGCGGGAGGGGTAGCGAGGGGAAGAGGGAGGAGATGGAGGAGAGAGGGGGTGGACGGAGTATTTTAAAAGGCTGTTAGAAGTGGTTAAAAATAGGGTGAAGGGGAAAAAAGAAGGATTATCGCGGATAAAAAGAACGAGGGAGGAGGTATTAGTAGAGAAGAGGTAAATAAGGAAATCGCAAATAAAAGAAACAAGGCAACAGGACCGAATGGCAAGGAAAATGGAGTACTGAAATATGGTAGAGAAGGGTGAGAAAAGAGATGTGGAGGATTTGCAATAGGTTTAGGGGAAGAGCAAGAGGAATGGAATACAAGATTAGTAGTACCATATATCAAGAAAGGAGAGGAGAAAAGTGTGAAGGATGCAGAGGTACGTGGTCAGTGTTGAGTTATGGAGTGGAAATCTGGGAATGGAAAGAGCTTAAGAGTGGAAAGTCTGCATGAAAGATTTCTTTGATAGTTCATCGGGTTGAGTTGGAGCAGCTAAGATTATATGATGAGGAGAGAAACTGGACGAGGAGAATTGATGCTCAAACTGAGATGATCCTGAAATTAGGAAGATAGAATTAAAAGGGTAGAGGAAGCAGGATTCCTCAAGCACGTGTCTGGGAGATTATGAGAGAAGAGAGGAGGGGTAATATGGAACCACGAGCGTATACGGGCCGCAGTCGTCTTTTCGACGCCAGCTCCCTATGCGACCTTCCCCCACTCTGGCGCTCTGCGGCGTCGAAATTCTCCTTTCCGCTGCTGCTGCTGCTGCCGTCGAGAACCGAAATTCGTCGCCAATGCTGTGACGTCAGTTGGTAAGATGGCCGCACGCCGAGGCACACTGGGGATATGGCGATTATTTCGTTCAAAACCACCTACAGGTCGCAAATCTTAACCAAGTCAAACAAAATTTAGCCAGAAATGTTTGTGATTGGAATTAAGAGTTACAAGCATAACAGTTAAATTTTGAACTGGGCATAATGATTTTTCATTAAATTTTCTAACAAAGACAATAAGAAATTCATAAAGCAGCAATGTGTTATTCTTCAATCAATATGTTGATTGAAGAATAAGAAAAAAATGATTCTGAGTTTGAAGCT
>WSXT02032359.1:0-11200 GCA_011762715.2 Neuroterus valhalla | reverse complement strand
CCAAGGATTGTTTGGTGGCCGAGGACTGATTGGTGGCCGAGGACTGTTTGGTGGTCGAGGAATATTTGGTGGCTGAGAACTGTTTGGTGGCCGGGGACTGCTAGGTGAACGTGGACTATTGGGTGGCCAACGATTGTTTGGTGGATGAAGACTATTTGGTGGCTCAAGACTGTTTGGTAGCCAACGATTGTTTGGTACCCGACGATTATTTGGTGGCTGAAGACTGTTTGGTGGCCAAGGATTATTTGGTGGCCGAAGACTGTTTGATAGCCAACGATTGTTTGGTAGCCGACGATTGTTTGATGTCCGAGAACTGTTTGGTGGTCAAGGATTGTTTGGTGGCCGAGGACTGTTTGGTGTCCGATGAATGTTTGGTGGCCGACGATTGTTTGGTAGCCGACGATTGTTTGATGGCCGAGGACTGTTTGGTGGTCAAGGATTGTTTGGTGACTAAGGACTGTTTGGAGTCTGGTACTTGTTTAGTGACTCACGATTATTTGGTGGCCGAGGACTGTTTGGTGGCAGAGCACTGTTTTGTGGCCGAGGACTGTTTGGCGACTGAATACTGTTTGGTGGCCGACGATTGTTTGGTGACTCACGACAATTTTCACGGGCCGAGGGCTGTTTGGTGGCTCAGGACTGTTTGGTGGACGAAGAGTGTGTGTGGCTGACGACTATTTGGTGGCCGAGGACTGTACGGTAGACGATGATTGTTCGTTGGCCGAGGAATGTTCGATGACTGATGATATTAAGTGGCCGAAGACTGTTTGTTGGCCGACGATTGTTTGGTAGCTAATGACTGTTAAGTGGCCGAGGACGTTCTAGTGGCCGACGATTGTTTAGTGAACATGGACTTTTAGGTGTCCGATGATTGTTTGGTGGATGACGACTATTTGGTGGCCGCGCACCGTTTGGTGGCTGAGGACTGTTTGTCGGCTGAGGACTATTTGATGAACATGGACTGTTGGGTGGCCAACGATTGTTTGGTGGATGCGACTATTTGGTGGATAAGAATTGTTTTGTAGCCAAGCACTGTAAGGTGGCCTGAAACTGTTTGGTTACAGAGCACTGTTTGGTGGCCTAGAACTGTTTGGTGTCAGAGGACTGTTTTTTCGGCTGAGAACTGTTTGGTGAACGTGGACTGTTTGGTGGCTAAGAACTATTTGGTGGCCGAGCACTGTTTGGTGGCCGAGCACTGTTTGGTGGCCGAGCACTGTTTGGTGGCGTAGGACTGTTTGGCGAACATGGACCGTTTGGTGGCCGACGATTTCGTGGCCGAGGAATATGTGCTGGCCGACGACTGGTTCCCTCTCCCAAGTTCTTTCCCATAACTTACTCTATCACAGATGGTGATGCAAGACGAGATCGCCTTTTTGCGAAACTAAACCCCTCAATGTGTCTTTGAATTGACGTAGAATATTGAATTGACGAAGCCATTGACTTTATTGGTTATCGTTGCCTCGCTTTTTCTGTCTTCACAGTCGTCGTGTGGCTTTTCCACGTGAAAGAGAGCATTTTTTACTCGATGCAGTTTCTGAAAGAAGGCTGTCAGTAAGCCCAGCTTTTTCTCCTCCTTGGCTGCTGGTTGTTGAAAGATGATTTGTTGATGAAAAGGAACAGGGAGCACAACTGGGTGATGTTCAACTGACGGTGGCAATACCGGGCTCGTATCTAAAAGAAAAAAATCTCTCTAACTTTACGGTTCATTTCATTAATTTTTTCTCCTTCTAAACTTCCACTTTTTCAGAAGAAAAATGCTCATTGATCAAAATTAATAGAACAGTGCTCTTTTTATATATATTCAATTTGTAAAATTGAGGCACAGAGCATGACAACTATGTGGAGCTTGCTTTTTCCGATAATCGTTTTTTTTTGCAGTTTCAAGTACTTGAGTTAAGGATCTATTGAATAAAGTTTGAATAATGTAGAAAAAAAGTTAAATTTCGTTCTTTATTACCCGGAATCAATAAAGAGGACGAAATTTATGTTTTCTGTCACATGTGGTGTTTTTCTATAGTTGAAGAACATTTCGCAACACTTTTCGAATTTTCCATAAATTTAAAATATTTGGGAATGAATATTAAAATCTTTGCGAATTGCAACTTGGTATGTCCCATTAGCTTTTCCTCTCTATTACACAAGACTATAGAGGAGGATTATACTTCTTTGACGTGTTGTGTTTCTTACGTAGGAATAATTCATTTTTTAACTACAAAATTCGAATTTCTTACCAAGAAAATCGGTTATTTATGACAAAAATGTTGTTTTCGAAAAATTGAATTTCATCCAATAAAGATATGATTTTTATCAAAACATGAGCATTCCAAAACATGAGGACGAAATTTTAGCAAAAAATATAAATTTCAAACCAGAAAAACACATTTTACATACAAAAGTTGTTTTTTGTCAAACCAAAAATGCTCAACGGGGATATTTAATTTTTTCCCAAAAAAATATGAATTCTCAACTGAAGATTCAAATTTCCACTACAAGGATTGCTCTCGGAATATACATGAGTTATTGGAATTTTCAGTGGAAAACATTAATCTTTTACAGAAAAAAAAATATTTTTCGAAAAATAGTTACATTCCAACCACCATAAGAATGAGTAAATATTGATTCCAACAATGAATCTTAAAAAAAAGTGGTTTTCCTATCGCTGGAAATTTTGATGCCAAATAAGATATAATTCAATTCAATCCGCAAAATATAAATTTTTAAAAGAGTTCTTCAATATTTAGCTACAACAGATTATACTTAAATTCAAAATAGATTATACTCTTAATAAACGCTTTTATTCAAGGCCAAACAATCAAATTTTTAACTGCGAAACATGAATTACCTACCAAATTGATTATTTCTATTAAGAAAGATTGATTTCCAACCAGATAGTTGAAAAATTGAAAAAAAGCTAGGGAAAATTCGGAGAAAAGGATGCAGAACCTAGAGCAGAAACAAGAGAGACAGGAGGAGCCTAAGAAAAGAGCAGAGGTGCTAGAAACTAGAAACTAGGGTTGGTAGAGAATGAGGAAATGAATAGGGAAAAGTTTAGAAAAATAGAAAGAAGAATGGAAAGGACTGAGAAAGAGGAAAGAAGGGAAAATATAGTGAGAAAAGTATAAGATTCAAGGGAAGAGATTTGAAAGAAGACATTCGAGAAGTGCTAAAAAGGATATATCCGGAAGAAGAAGTGAGCAGTACCAGAAGGGCCGATGGAAGAAGGAACAAAATGGCACTGATAAAATTGAAGAATAAGGAAAATGAGAAGGAGGTTATATTGAAGAAGAGGTAGTTATATTGACATGGGAGAAAAAGTAATATGCAATGTAAGTTAAGTAAAACAGCAGAAGAGGAGAAAAAGGAAGGAAAAGAAACGTGGGTCGAGTACCGGAAAACAGAAATAAAAGATATATGGTGGGATTAGGATGAAGAGACAGAAAAATTAGTAAAAAGTGCGGTGTCAGTGGACTAGGAGAGAAAAGAAGGGGAGAGGAGGGAATACGAAGAAGTGGAATGCAAAAAAAAAAGAAATAGAAGAAAAGGGTGGATGGAGAATATGTTACTGGAATGTAGCAGGAATAGAAAAGATGGACAATTTATTAAACATTTGGAGCAGTGGGAGATGGTAGTGATGATAGAAACGTGGCTAGATGGAAAAGGATGGGAAAGAGGAAGAGGAAGGTTACCAAGTGGCTACAGTTGGCAGTTTCAAAATGCAAAGAGGAGAAATGGAAAAGGCAGAGCAATGGGAAGAATGGTGATGGGGCTAAGGAAGGAATATATAAAAGAGAAGGATAGGAGAGTGATGAAGTAAGAAATTGAAGAATTATTGGTAGAAGAGATAAGGATTGAAGGAGAGAGATGGAAGATAGTGGAATTGTATATGAGCGGAGATATGCAGGAGAAATCTTAGGAGATAAAGGAACTGATGGAAGAAAATAAAGAAGATACTAAGCTTGTAATAGGAGGAAATTTTCATGCAAAAGCAGGAAATAGATGAGGAAGAGAATGGGTAGAAGAGCTATGAAGAAAACTCAAAGACAAGATACTGAATGGGGAAGGGTAGAAATGGTTAAAGTGCTTGGAGAAAATGGAATGGTTTATAATGAACGTAAATATAGAGTGGACGAGGAATCGGGAGGTAAAAAGTGAACGGGCATTGACTATGCGATAGTGAACTACAAGGTAACAGAAAAGATCAAGAAACTAGAGGTTGGAAAATATATAGATTTTGATTACTTTCATTGATACTGACATTAGAGGGTGATAAGGAAATTGTAGATATGGGTAAGAAGAAAGTAACGATCAGAAGAGTCGGGAGAGAATATTGGTCAATAGGAGAAAGAGAGCAATTTAAAGAGAGAGTGAAGTATGTAAAAATGGAAGAAGGAAATTGCGATGAAAGGATGGGAACAATGATAGAAGAAATAAAAAAAGTGATGGAGGGGACAAGCAGGAAGGAAGTTAGTGGAGGAGTCAAGAGTAAAGGAGTGTAAAGAGAAATAGGAGGGAGGAACTAAAAATATGGAGACGGGGAAAAAGTAGTGGAGATGAATATGGAAGAAAAAAGAAGGTATATACTGAGAAGGAGTGGAGAAGGCTAAAATAGAAGAAGAGGTTTGAAAAGTAGTAAACAAAGAGATAAAAAGAAGGAAAAAGGTAAACCAAGATATTGAGAAGGTAGAATGGAGAAAGCATTTTATGGATCTGCTGGTCGGGGGAAGGGAATAAAGTGAGCAGGGGAGGAAGAGGATATGGGAAAAAGGCAACAAAAAAGCGAATAAAAAGAGAAGGAATAATCAATGTTTCAGAGATAATGAAAGGTGTAAAAGCTCTGGATGAAATTGCGAATGAAGTATGGAAATATGGGGGAAATGAACTAAAATAATGGGCATGAATAATGTGCAATAGGATATGGAGAGGATAGGAATGGCCAGAGTTATGGATAGAAGGGGTTGTGGTACCAATATTGAAAAGAATCAAAGGACAGGAGTCTAGGGATTATAGGGGGTGACGGAGTGTCTTCCGAACTCACTTTTATTTCATATCTCTATCTCAGACTTGGAAGAAAGAATGAGCAGAAGAGGATGAGAGGAAGGGTGTTAAGATGGCAAAAGTAAAGATTCAGACACTGACATACGCAGATGATAAAGTAATGATGACAGAGGATGAAGAAAAAATGACGGGTCTAATTACAGGTTTAGAGAAATGTTTAGATCGGAAGACATTTCATTCAAATGCAGAAGAGACGAACATAATATGGTTCAAAAAGAAGGAGGGAAGGGTACGGGAAGGTTACGGGAACGATATGTAAGATGGACTCTCTGAGTGTATTGAAGGACACTTAGATATATGATGAGAGAGGAAGTGAAAAGGAATGAATTAGGTACTAAATCAGGGAAGAGGGCATAAAAATTTAAAGAAGAGCTCAAAAAGAGAAAGAGAGGAGAGTAAGCGAAGGAATATCTGAAGGAGGTAGAGTAAATATAAATGTAAAAAAAAACAAAGTTAAGAGAAAAACGCCGAAAAGGGAAAGAAGTGATGAAAACTTGAATGCTAAAATGTTCAAAGAATTGAGAGAGAAAATATGTAAGAAGGTGGAGGTTCTGGGTAAGGAATTGAAAGAGGAAGTACAGAAAGTGCGGAATAAATTGGAAGAGAGGGACAAATTGAAGAAAGGAGATAAAGATAAAGTCTGAGAGAAACTGGAAGCTATAGATAATCGACAGGAAGAGCAGGAGGGTAGCATGGAAAGGGTTATGAAGGTACTGAAAGAGACAGTAAAAAAAATAGAAGGGACGACTGAGTGGGAGACGCTCGTCGCAATAGTGAGCGAGGGGGCAAATGAATGTACGAAGGACGGGCATGTGGAGAAAGAGATTGTATGTAAGTGATTGACACAGATAGAAGGAGAGCAAAGAAAGAGGAAACAGTAAGGATAATAGAAAAGGTTGAGGGAGGACGGAAAGGCATGTGTTTGGTGACTCTAGAAAGTGAGGACAGGCATGGGAAGAAAGAAAGGAAGGGTTATAATAGGGAGGAATAGAATATAGGTCAACGGAGAGTTAAGAATTTGGGACGAAGAAAAAGGGGAATTAAAAGCCTATCAAACAAGGCAAGGGAGGACGAAAGAAGAAGAATAGCGGAATGAAATTGATAAGAACGCGGCAGAGTTTGCAAAAGACAAAAAAGACTGAAAACGAGGACAAGAGAAGTGGAAGCAGGTTATAAGGAAGTGAGTGTAGCATTTGGGAATGTGTGAGGATTTAAAAAAAGGATGAAGGTTTCTGGAGGGATTTGAATCTACGAAGCGTAAGAATAATGAGTAAGGCATGGGTGAATGATGAGGAAGACTGGAAGGGAATAGAAAGGAAGGAGTATCGAGAGGATTTGTTTTGAAGATGCGAGAAAAAGCAGGTCAGGGATCAGAGGAAGAGGGCGGAACAAAATATGGATTTATGAGGATAATTGAAGTGAGGGGGGGGGGCGTAACGGTAGTATGCGCATCAGGAGAAGACTGGAAATAGATCGAGAGAATAGGATACTTCAAACCTTATAGGAGAAGTAGGATGGTTTATTTGTAACGGGAATACAAAGGAGGACGATGATAGTTAAAGCGGAATTAAAAGGTCATACATTTTCTAGAGGTAAGAAGGAATGAGTAAAGGTAAGAAAGGTAAAAATGAGGTGCTGGGGAAAAGAAGAGTTGAAGGACAAGAAACGAAGAATGAGATTCTAAAAGGTGAAGAAGAGGAAGCGGTAGACGAGATGATAGAAAGAATGAATGGGGTGATTGATGAAGTAAAAGAGGCCGTAAGACCAGAAAAGGAGGGAAACATAGAGAGAAAAGGGCAGTGGGATAAGGAATGTGAGGAAGGTAGAGAGGAAATAGAGAAGGGTGTAAGGGAATAGAAAATAAGAGAGATCAGCAAAGAGGACTGCAAGAGGAGGAAGTGAGTATATGAGGGGAAGTTAAACGAGAAAAGACAGGAGGAAAAGGAGAAGAGGAAGACGACAATATTTGGTATTACCTTAATAAAATAGATTCCAAAATCAATTTTTTTTCACTTTAGTTTCCAGACAATGGATTCCTTGACCGTTGTTGGAGGAATTCACTTTAAATATCTTGAAAATAAAGCTATCTTATATTATACCATTTTTCGAAAAAATCTTACCAAAAAGTTCGTTGTCCCAGTTCCACATTTTCCTAGAGTGTTCATTGCGACCAAGCCAACCATCCTGAATTTTTGATGGAAATATGATCCTGGGATCAGGAACAGAAAATTCTTGATCTGTCCATCCCACTGAATTCAGACTCTCACTGAAAAAAGTGAATAATTTTTGAGAATTATTTCTATTGTGACTAAGGCAAGCACTAGCAGAAATGAGGGGTGACTTTGAACTACTAAGGAGACGGTAAAAAGTTGCAAGAGAATTGGGAAAAGTGGGGAAAAAACCAGAAAGTATGGAAATAACTGTAAACTGTAGAGCAAAGTCTGAGCTATGTATGAAGAAGACAATAGGTAACGAGGAAGTGGAAAAAGGTAAAATGAATGCACAGAGAGAATAAATAAATGACAGTAGGAGATCAACCCAAACAAAAAGACGAATAGAAGGAGAGCAAGTGGAGGGGAGAGTAAGAAAGTAGTGATCAAGAGTGTGTGAGTAAAGAGTGGAACGGGGAAGAACTGGTAGGTAAGGTGAATTGTGACAACGGAAGAAAAGTAAGGATGGGAGGGGTGAAGAGAGTAGAAGGGATACAGGAAGAAAGGAAAGGTATGTTTTTGATCACACAAGTAAGTGAGGAAGATAAATTCGGAATAATAAATCAAAAGAAAGAAATGAAAGAGCGAACAAAGATAATGGAGGAAGATATGACGTGACAGGGAATGAGAATGGGTGAAAAGGTAGAGTGCATGAGAAAAGAGAAGGAGAGATAGCAGGGTGATAATGGCGCAAGACGGGATGTGAGTAAACGGAGAGATGAGTATCTAAGACGAAAAAGAAGAAGTATTAAAAGCGTAACGCAGCATGGTTTATGGGAGCCGAAGAAGAATAAAGCCGAGAACGAGAGGAGATGAGGAGGTGGAAGTGGCGTTCTAGGATATTTCGAGATTCAAAAATAGAGATATAGTTTTCAGGGGTGTATTGAAAAAATGGGACGGAACACTGATGAATGAGGCATGAGCGAACGAGAAAGACCGAAATGGAATAAAAGTGATGGATGGCATGGTATCAGGGGTGAGAAAGGATCTTGCAGTGGAACAAGGGTCAGAGGAAAGGAGCAAAGGACGGATTATTAGTAAGGAGAATTGAGGTGGAGAAAATAAGAGTAGCAGCAGTATGTGTTTACAGGAGGAGAGGGGAAGATGGGGGGAGCACAATTTTATGGAGGTTGATCGAGAAAGCGGGAGAGGAGCTGAATTGCTAGGAGTCGACATTATTGCATCGGCTGATGATTAGGAGGGAAAGGTACAGGATGAATAGGAAGATATGTTTTCAAGAAAACTGAAACTAAAGTCAGAATAATAATTATGACATGTCGATGGAAAGAGGAAAATGTGTTAGACTACATCCTAGCAGAAGGAAGAATAAGAAAAGCTCTCTGTAGGAATAGAAATAGAGAAAAAGAAAGGCTTTGAGCACTTGCCAGTAATCACCAAATTGGAAGGAGGTTCTAATAAACACTCTAGAGGGGAGAAGGAAAAAGGAAAGGGAGAGCAGGTGAACATTTGTCACTAAGGAGGGAGAAACTTGAGGGGAATCGGTCAAAAAATAAAGAGTGAGAATCTAAGAGATAGATAAAATAACAAAGGGGAACAAGATAATAGCAAGAGTAAAGAGAGTAATTGAAAAGATAAGAGAAGGAATGTAACAAGAGATAAGAGAAAACAAAGAAGAGTGTGAAAGAATGGAGAAGTGGGGAGATTGCCAAGAGGAGTACAGTTGACTGAAACGAGAGTATAAGAGATTTCCAAACGAGGAAACACAAATGGAAGAAGGATAGGTATATTATGAAGCTAGAGAAAGCAGGAAATGAAGAAAACGTATGAATAGTGAGGAGCAGGGAGAAGGAAATGTGAGGGCTATAGAAGAAGAGAAAAAGGTAATGAAGAGAAGAGGGGGATATAGGAATGATAGAAGCGAGAGGGAAGTGAACAAAGCTATATAAGGGCCAGAAAGAAATAGAACAACAGGGGATGATGGTATGGAGAATGGAGTTATCAAGTATAGTGGGGAGGGGATAGAAGAGAGGATGTGGAGAGTGTTCAGCAAAGTATAGAGAGGAAGAGGATAGCAGAAGTTTCCAGTAACAGATTAGAAATCAGGTAGAAGGGAAAGGTAGTATTCCACACAACCAGACGTGCTTTTGGAAAGGGATGGGAACCATTGATAACATTTACGTTCCTAACTATCTAGAGGGAAAGAATCTGGGACAGAAGAGATAGAACCTAGTGGCCTTGCTTGTGGATTCCAGACCAGCTTTTGACTCAGTTACTGTGAAAGGCGCTGTGGCAAGCTATTAAGGAAAGGCATTATGATACTTTTCCTGCACAAAACTTTTTCTACACAAAATGTCTCCTAAACATAAACAAAAGGTGAATATTTTACAACATTACGTCCAATATTTTGCTTACAAAAACCTTTACTTCACAGAATTTTTCTCGCACAAAAGATTTCCTACACAAAATTTTTCCTTCTCAGGATATTTCCTACATAAAATTTTTCTTATACAAAACATTTCCCACACGAAACTTCTATTGCACAAATTACTTTCAACAAAAATTCTCCTCTACACAAAATATATTCTACATAAAACTTTTCATATAAAAAATATTTTCCCAGGGAATTTTGCTACACAAAATAGATTTGACAAAAATGATACTATACAAAATTATTATTAACGTTGGAAAAAATTGGAGACTTTGCAAAATCATGCAGAACTACTCTCAAGTTCATGAAACAATACAAGATAAGCAAAGATGTATATTATTCATAGGGAGCAGGAAGAGTATTTGATTCAAAATGATAATTTTGAGTAGAATTAATTTTGTGTGAGAAAATTATTTTGGAAGATAATAGCAGGAACAATATTCAGGCACGAGTGATAATTTTGTGGGAAAAATATTTTGCGTAGGAACATTTTTTGTGGAAAGAAATTTGTGTTAGGGAAATCGTTTGTGAAGTTTATTTTATTTGGGAAATTTTTTTGCGGGATAAAATTTGTGTAGGAAAAATCTTTTGTGAAATTTAATTCGTTTGGGAAAAAATTGTCGTGGAAAATAATTTGTGTAGGAAACGTTTTGAACAGAGAAAATTTTGTACCGCAAAAATTTTTGTGTTGGAAAAATATTAGATATAAGATTGAAAAATATTTACTATTTGTTTCTGTGTAGGGAATATTTTGTGTGGGAAAAGTTCAGTGTCGGAAAGTATAATAGTATTCAATTTTGTGTAGAAAATATTTGTGCAGGAAAAAATTTGTGACGAAAAAAAATAGCCGATACGCTTCGTGCAGAAACTATTTTGTGTACAAAATCAAACACTATTCTGTTTTCCCTACGCAACATAAACTCTACACAAAATTTCTCCTACAAAAATATATTCAACAATAAGTTTTTCATTCATAAATAATACTCCACAAAAACAAAAGATTTATTTCACAGGGAATTCCCCTCATACAAATTATTTTTCACAAGGAATTGCTTATACGCAAATTAAAAATAAAAAATTATCCCCACACAAATTCTTTTTCACGACAAATTTTTTCCAACATCATATTTTTACTGCAGAAAATTATTATTTTTGCTTAAATATTGTTCCCACACTATAGATTTTGTTCGATTTTTATCATTTTGTATTGTTTTGTGTAATTGGGAGTTTTCGAACCAATTTCGCAAATTTTCTCATCTTCAAAAAGTTTTGATCAGCGTTTCCGAAAAAACAGTTAAAAATATGTCTTCAAGGCAACAATTGGAAATCTACAATTTTTCTATCTTCTTTTAATTTGATTGAGACTGTATTTTTTCTGTGGAATTTGGTATTTAAACATTTTTTTTAAGACCAAGAGAAACATATAAACGACATATTTTCGAAAACAGGTTCTAAAATTAAAATTGTTCAAAACTCTTTGAAAAACGAAAACTTTGCAGAGTCGTTTGAAACCACGCTGATGTACACTAAACATTAGAAAATGAGA
>WSXT02032348.1:0-13677 GCA_011762715.2 Neuroterus valhalla | reverse complement strand
TATGTATGTATGTATGTATGTATGTATGCATGCATGCATGTATGTATGTATGTATGTATGTATGTATGTATGTCTGTTAGCTCGATAACTTTTGAAAAAAAAAATCGATTTGATTGGCCTTTGGTATACTCTCTCAGTATCAGAAACTGAAGATCAAGTTCGTTAGCCAGCTATTTTGGAAAAAAATTCAAAAAGTTAGAGCATTTTGGAAATTTAATGAGACAATTTTGTTCAACACTCTAAAATTGTAAGTACAGCTTTCTGTAGTAAGTAATAAGTGGAACATTTGATCACAATGATGGTTTTTGAAGAAAACGAAATTGTCAGAGTTATTTAATTTTCAAAAAAATGATGAAAAATGGAAAGTTTCATTTTTTGGTCAAACTATGTAAGGTGCGGCAAAAAATAAATGAACAAAAATTGTGCAAGAAAAAGAAGATCTACAAATTTTGTAAATCTTACTTTTTGATGAGACAAGTAGTTCTTGCTTTATTAAAAGAATATATTGTTAAGGAAAAACATCTGCCCTCTGCGCGGGCACATTCTCATGGCGCACTACGAGCGCGGTATATTTTTCACCTCGCGCCTCGCGTTCGGCTGTCTACGTGCTTGATCTAGTTTATAGTGTAATGCATTCACAGAGTTGCAAATACTGCAACCTGTTGGAAACTTCTACTTCTATGAAGATTATTGAATTTATTTTTTTATTTTTAATAAAGATGTTTACATTCTCTTCGTGGATGAGAAGGTATTGGTTTTATGTGAAAATTGACTTTCGCGGATTTAATGAAATCTCCAAGTTTTGAGACCCCCTTAGTAAAAAAAAATGTTTTTTATGAAGGTGTAAGTCTGTCTATCTGTCTGTAGTCTGTAATCTATGTACTCGATAACTTTCGAAAGAATGATCATATTGGATTGTGCTTTGACAAAATTTTTCAAGGCCGCAGAAGAAAGGACGAGGTCGTTTACCAGCCGTTTTTCACCAATGGTTCTGGCTTCATCCATCGAAATCGCTTTTTGAAAAATAAAAAATGCACATTCCTGCTCAAACTATGCAAGGTGCAAAAAAATGTAAAGGACCAAAATTATCCATTGCAAAGATATCTCAAAATTTCCTTGATACCACTCCTATCATAAGATGCATAGTTTCTGTTGAAATCATGAAAAATGTTACCAAAAATAAAAAAGTTCCTTTTCCAGCAAAACTATGCCAGATACGAGAAAATTGAAGTTACGAAAATTTTTGAACTTAAAAGAACCTACAAGTTTACTGTCGATTATTTTTCGACAAGACGATTAGTTTTCATTTTAATCGCGATAACACACTTACGAAAATAAAAAATCCCATTTTCCAGCCAAATAATAAGAGACAAAAAGAAATATCGAATGGGAGAATTGTTCATCTTGAAAAGGCTTCACGTTTTATCTGAATTATTTTTCATTAGGATATATGTTTTTTGCTTTCTTGCTAGCCAAACTTTGCGAAATGTAAATATCGGTGGCGAGTATTGTAAGGAGAATGTTCTCCTTAAGGCCAGTAGAGCCTGAGGTAAACTTAATTTTAAAAAAAATTTCCATCAATAAAAAAAAAATCAATAATCTTCACAGAAGTAGAGGTTTCCAGCAGTTTTGAAATATTTGGAACTCTGTGTATGCAATGCATACACAAAGTAACATGATCGTTCAATCAGCTCATATGTTCCAAAAACGAAAATCGTTTTCGACACTAGATCAAAAAAAAAAGATTCTTTTGTTATTCGAGTAAATAGCCTGACCCTCGTCAACAAACTTTTTCAGCGAAAGTAAGCTTTGTGCCAAAAATTCAGCGTAAATTAAAATATTTAGGTTTAAGAAACCGTCATCACTAGTGGAACCAGAAATGTTACTAACTCCCTCTGATTTTGAAATCGCTGAATTATTGTCATTCGCACATCAAATATCATGCCTTTTGATATTATATAACCTTTTGAAGATCAACTCCAAGTAAGTCATGTGCTCTGTTGCACCCAAGTCAGCCAAAAATCTAAATGGTTTACTGCTATTGTTTTGTTCCATATTGTAGAACTTACTGTCTACATATAAACTCACGCACTCACCAGGTTCGGAAGTTTTGGCAGAGCTATTGTTGTTCTGTTCTTTCTGTCTACCTCTTCCTTGTGATCTTCCTCGGATGTAGCCTCTATTAAACTTAGTTTCCTTGGGTTCGCTACCTTCGGATGCTACTGATTTACGCCTTTTTACCACGACTGTAGCCAACACGATTGAACCACTACGTTAACCACCCTGATGAAAAATTGATGAATCATACCTTCTTCGGCTCACATTTTATTTCAAGATCCTTTCCAAATGATTTTCCGGATACGGATATTCTGCTTGGACATGCCCTTTATATCTATTGCACCTGAAGCACATTTTGACTTTCCTCGTATAAACGTCCTTACACCTTCATTGTCACAGACAGACAATGTATGTGACATTGTCTGTCACAGACACGTTGAATGAGAATGTTGAATGAGACACGTGGTAGGCTTTTGCTATAGAGTCATTTCTCTCTCCAGCTTTTTCAGTGGACCCAATTCAGGCTGATTCCTGTTGTACGATATAATCCTTAAGCTAATTGACGATTTATTGTTAACTGTTGACGACTCGGATTTTAATTCAGAAACTCTGTATCTCTCATCTGAGGATAATGTACAACGTAAGCTTCAAAGAATGCATCCTTTATCTCCATTTCAAATAAAGAAGGCGTATCAGGCAGATAATTTCATAATCGAACTATTTTATCAGATACACCCCAGAATTTAGTTGCTTTTTCTTTACTTGGATTGCATCTGATACTATGCAATTCTTCTCTCACGGTTCTAGAAGTCACGTTGACTTCATTTTCTTTATTACGTATCATTTCACCCAGCAGCTCAAAAAGATCACAAATATGAGACTCTTCGTCATGGTAGGATATATCGATTCCATGTATGATAATATCTTGAACCCAAACTTCATCTTTCTCCAGCTTTGCCTGATCAGAAACGCGCGTCGGTGGAACTGCTGAATCAATCACGTACACTAAGTCAGAGAAGCTTAGCTCTGAATTCAGAATGTCAATAAAAAAGTTCACGTTCAAGCTTAGTATTAATTTATACTCTCTATGAAAAGAGCTATTCCAATCAGTTACCTCGATTCGGAATAATTTTAGAATATTTCCAATTCTCTTGTTTGAATCAGCATTATTCCTTTCTGCTTGGACTTACATTGTTGGATAATCCTGACTTACATCCGCATTTTTGCGTACTGCATTCGTGTCACATTGATTCGAAGATCGTCAACGTTTTCTTGAGAGTCACCGTTTGCTTCAGTTGCCACAGTCCCAGCTAAGGCGTCTTGTGCTATATCACACCAATGGTCCTCCATCGTTCAGAACAGTACCTATCTTCTACCCTGCTGTATTTCCCTTTTAAACTTCCTTATGTTGTGCTACTCCATCAACTATTTCATCGTGAACCTTATTGTATTTCGCAACAATTTGTTTTTTGAGTAATTCGTATTTGTTTTCCAACTTATCCAGCTTGAGCATTATATCTGAATTTCAAAATTTATTATTAACATATTTTGTACAATTGTTAGGACGATCCTTTTCGGATATCATCGAACCGAAAGGACGGCCAAACGGCAGCAGTCCCATCATCCTCATTCAGTTTCGAAGACGGAATTACCGCATGTTGACTTGGGTTGATCTCTTCCTACACAGATTCAAGTATCTTTTTTCAGATTAGAATGTTACCTATAGACATTTTATGATGAGCTGCTTGTTTTTGACAAACAATAATAAAAATTAGCACTCTATCACATGTGGGAATCTTATTAGGCATTTGCTCAGTGGACTAACAACAATCAAAAGAACACTGCTGATTGCAGGGCTATTACAATATGTGATTCTAACGACAGCGCAGCACTAACAACATGCACTAGGCTGCAAATACCGGCCAACACTTTAATTTAGAATTAAATCGCATTTTTTCTAAATATTCAATATGCGCATGTACATTATTGAATTAGGAGTTTTCCAGTTTCGAGCCTTTATGGGAATATAAGCTTTAAATATTCCATATCGAACACCACTCGATGTCATCATATGAACGATAACCCTCTATTCAATTCCTGACTTTATTTCTAGCTTTAATTTCAATATTTAGAATAAGGATCACAAATATGATTGCCTGAAGGGCAACAGGTAGTTTTACCAGAACTACCACAAGATATTCCTAAATTTCATCATTCGATTAAACATTTTAGTTATAAGTGATTTTATTTTGTGAGGTTATTCGATATAATAAGCAATAATTATGGCCGAGCTGCTATTGTGCTGGCCAGCTAGTTCGGAAGAGTGGCAGGGTGAGCAGCAACACTGGATTCAAGGTCAAAGATTACGACGTAGTGAGTGAAAACCGCCAAGGATGCGTGAGCGTGTCAACAGAGGTCACGGCTATGCCCTCTTCTATCCGTAATTTTTAAGTGTCGCGATCTGCTTGACAGTTAGTAGTCAGTTTCCCCAGCTGGGATGTCAACAAGCGTTTCCTTTTGTTGATTCTTGAAGCTTTCAATTGAATCTTTGGAGTAGATTCTTGGAGTGAATCCTTATTTCCGGATATTCATGAAATGCGAGGGAATCTCATCCTCCTGGTTTATATCCAGGATTCATTAACATCTCGACTGCGACTCTAAATTACTCTGGACCGTCATATAACGTTCCGAATTGTGTGGGTGGGTATGCACCCCCAATAAAGATAAGAGAAACAAGGAATAAGTATGAGTACAGAAATCAATTAAAAGGAGTTCCGTTGTCTGGCACATATCTGGGTTATTTGTGGGATCACAGCACAAACTCAATGAATTTGAGTGGAACATTTATCCCCATTTAGCTTACATTAATTCTATTTATAATTTAAAACATTTCAATATGTTTTTCCCCAGGTAAATTTACTCTGGTTCAATAATATTTTATATTATTTCGTACGGATTTTCAAATACCCCGTCCCAACTTTCTCTTCACAAGATTCGCCCTGCCATGCCAGAGTGAATAACAGGTAGTACTCTCTCTCTCTCTCTCTCACACACATTCGATCATTGATTGTTTTCCAAAACAAAAATTCGGAAGCTCGATGAATGCGAGACTCCGATTCCTTAACTCTCATTAGAAGGTGTACATTCAATAAAATGATGCATTTTATATGAGAACAAAACAGAAGAAAATAATGATGTAGAGAATCATGTAAGAACCAACAAGAAAAAAGAATCGATTTTAATTTGAGCTTAGTTCACCCTCTTTCAACCACATGAACGGATTTTCCTATCAACAGAAGTAATTCCCGTCTTTCGAAATCTATGCTCAAAACAATTCTAATTGGTCCTTATCAAAAGGAAATCACTCTGAACTATAGAGTCTGAGTTTTTTGGAATTTATGAAATAATTCTATGAATGTTCTATTGGCGTAAAATAATCTTAGCCTTAAGTCTGGAGACTACTTATACGGAGTAAGGTTATTTTAATCAGTAAAGTTTTTTCTTCGAAACATGCGATTTGAAATAACTACACTCACCGACTACCGGGGGGCCGATATCGGGGGATGTGGTCCTGAGGCGATAGCAATGAGAGATCCAGTTCGAACCAGATTTGAAGCGACGACTGACTAGGCGAAGGTAAACACTTAGGACCGTATGTATAGTCTCGTGAATACGTGCATCGCAAGTCTCCAAGTAAACAACTTTTATACTATGCATTACGGTACTGCCTTTTCAAGGCTGATGGACTGTCGTGCTGCATCGTGCGAAGCTTGGGGGGAGGGACAGAATCACTCAAGCATGAACAGCCGAGAAACTGGCGCTCTGCCGATAGGCGCCCAGGCAATAGGTGAGTGTATTCCTTAAGTTTCTTTATCTGGCCTTGATTGACCTTGAAGCCCAAAGTTTGCGACCAAACAATACTTACCTTATCGCCTACCTCAAACTGCAAGTCGCGATGTTGATATTGATCATGGTACTTGGCTTGTCTTAAAAAAGCCTGATCTTGAAACTTTCTTATGTACTCTCTTAGATGCTCTATCCTAGCCAACCGAGTTGTCCAAGCCGCTTAAATAAGTGAAGGCAACTTAGCCTTTCTCTTCCTTAGACTGTGAAAGGTTTTTTGCTGACGAGGATATTTATGTTATTACTTCTTTCTTACTGTGATCCGGGATATTCGCCCATGCGATATTTCGAATCTTTCGGGAAAGAGACCAAAGTCAGAAATATGAAGTGAACTTCTCTATTCTTCATACAAATACTTGGGAATAAAAAAAGACTTAGAATGAGAATAAGAGAATAAACTTTCTAGTCCACCCGAAGTCACTTCTGCTTTCTGAAGAATACGGCTAAACGTCCAGTCACTGACGGACGACTTTTTCTTGACAGTCAGAGGAACGCTCCTCTTCCAGCAATCTCCTGATTCCTGACCAGTGCCAAGAAATTATATCTTCCGTTTGCGACGTTGTGAGCTTCACCCAGGATGATTTGGTTCTGAAGAAGTTCTGTACACAAATATTTTTTCCTTTCCCATACAGTTGGGCCACAGGATTGATTTTTTTATTTTTATGATTATTTTTGTATATAAAACCAAAACTGCGCGACCTATGAAAAAATGATTCATGACAAATATATAGATCTTTTTAAAGTGGAATACTTTGTTTCTGTGTGCCCTATAGAAAAATGATTCTTGTTCAACAATGCTTTCCCGTTTCTCCCATAGGATGATCAAAAAACCGAATTGTTTATTTTTGAGTATTTTATTCCTATGGGTAACACCATAACCATTGGTCCGAAGAAGCTTCTGAACGAATTCAACTCTTTTTGTTTGGTCCTCTAAAATGTGTGCAAAGTGCAATAAAATCTGATTAGCCTTTCAAGAGTTACGCAGTACACAGAAGACTAAGACAACGACAAAACTACACCAACGACAACGACAGACAGACACCAACGTGAAACCTGTTTTTCCGTAATTTTCTTCCTTGATTTTTAATCATTATACTCTATCTTTTATTTTGAACCAAGGTCGGTTGTTCTTCCGAAGCTAAAATGTATATCTTGACGATATAGAAAATAGTAGGACGAAAATTCAACAGTAAAAAAAATATATATCTCATTTTTTATTCTCACGACAAAGGATTACGGGATATCACAGAAAAGTTAGGGGTAATCTCTTATGCTCATGTTAGGTATGTTTATGTCGTCTAGTCTTGCCAATATTAGTTTTTTCCAGTGGAAAAGGAATATTAAATTATATTGAGATGAATCTCGAGAAATGGCCTACAAAGCAAATTGAATGACCTTTAACGTTTCATTCAATTTTGATATCAAAATTGCGTTTAAAATTGTATTAAATATGATTTTATATCATTAAGCTATAATTTTTTATTTATTCGTTTACAAAAAAATAAGAATTTTTGCTTGAACTCTTCTTGAATTCAATTTTCCTCCACAGGGTTAACACATTATTATAATGACATGTTTCCTATCCAGAAATTTGATAATGAATTGATTTTGCATTTTAAATTCGGTCAAAAAAGATGTTGATTTGAGAAAAAATTTAGGTCTTTCAAATACAAAAACATCTAAATCCAAAAAGCGCTTTTTTGGTAATCTAGCGCCACCACTGCAAAATGGCTGCCCTTTTCATCGCAGCATGTCGACTCAATAAGAAAAGTTGTAGAATACATTGCCCTCAACATTCTTTGTCAACACAAATTTTCCCAAAAACCTGACATTTCCGAGATATATCATATACAAAATCTTTTTGAGTTTTCTGAAAAACCCGCCCCTGAACGATCCCACATTTTTCAGATTAAGTTTTTTGAATGCTCTTCTAGCGATTTCCGCAAAAAAATGTTTGATTGTATTTTTTGCAACGAAATTGGACAGGTTGACTGTACTATATCACCTTATTTGAATGTTGAATGGAAAACTCATTTCAACATGATAGAACTGCATGTTTTTTACATTTATTATATTTTTTTTACTGTAAGGCTTCCTTTACATTTCAAAATTTTCGAAAGTTTGTGTTTGATTATTTAGTAGTTTCTATAAACAAATCTTCTAATATTCTTTTGATTTTTTCATTCTCTGTTTTAGATCATCTCAACATATTTCTACATTAGGATACGATGTAAGTCCTCCTGAATATTTATAATTCCCTATGAGGGTATAAATGACACGTTTTTCTCACACAAAAGTAGAAAAGCAGTGGCATCTGTGGTAGGTACATCTATAGTGTCTCGTCATTTTGAAACACCGTGGAAGCATTCTTCAAAATATTTTGGAGAAACATCGACTCTTCCACTACTGGCATGGTACTTCTCCGGTCCTATAGCCAACCTTCAGCCAGTACTGGGGAATTTTCTTACCATTCGTACTGGAGGGTAGTAATCGGTTAGTACAACACAGATGCCAAAGTTCGGCAAATTTTCAATATTTCTATCTGGGTGACAACTTTGTGTAGTTTATTCCTGACTGAATGTCCTCGAGTTTCATTTCATTTGTCGCAGTCAACAAAAATTAGATAACCTCCTTTTTTAAATTTTGCGATCTTCAATTTTTTTTTTATTCTTGGTGAGTATTATTGTCCTTATTTAATTTGAATTATGTGAATAAG
The DNA here is from genome assembly GCA_011762715.2 of Neuroterus valhalla. Classification (NCBI taxonomy): domain Eukaryota; kingdom Metazoa; phylum Arthropoda; class Insecta; order Hymenoptera; family Cynipidae; genus Neuroterus; species Neuroterus valhalla. The sequence continues at coordinate 5,000 of WSXT02032348.1, read as the reverse complement.
TCGGTAAAATATTTTTTAGGAAATTATGCAACAAAATCACATCTATGCACTCAATTATCAAATTATAACGTTTATATTAAATATTAACGTACAACGTTATTCTTAATTATCTTATTCCTTTTTAGTTTTATTTCAAGCCAATTTTTTATGAAATTTAAATAACTTAACATTAACATTACTTCACATTCAATAACCTAACGTTAAAAAGAAGGAAATAACAGCATGAATTTGATTTCTGATTTGGATTACTTTAGCAGATCTTACCATAGGGTGGTTGAACTTTTAACCTAATACATAACAGAATTCTGAGTTCATCATCCAATATTGATCAGTCAAGTTTTATTCTTAAAGAAACAATCAGAGTAAAATAATACAAATTTAATGTCCAAAGTCTATATACATCCTCTGTCCATGGATATCATTCACCTACACCTACACATTTCTGTATTGTACAGATAGTTTTCGGGGTAAGGGCATTCATTGAGTTTTCGAGATGGGAACGGAGCAGATGCTCCGTTTCCTAGTTTCAATATTAAATTTTAGAACATTACAAACTACGGATAGACAACCCAACATAAACAATAGTTATATAATTTTGGAAATCTAAATAAACAGGTAAATTATTTCAAATATTTTAATAATATAGAGTTATATTAAGTGCAGTTGAGCGTCTCTAAAAACATACCCATTACGTATAACGTGATTCTTAATTATCTGTTTCCTTTTTAGTTCCATTTCAAGACAATTTTCTTATGAAACTTAAGTAACTCAATGAGGATCTTACGACGGAAACTATTTTCGGAAATTTTAACCCATTAACATCCATGGTATAACTGTTGATAACTTTATTCTTGACATAGTATCAAAAGGTATTATTTCATATAATTTTTGGATTCTTTCCATCACAGAGTGTTTTAAATATTTTAATATGTATATTTATATTGTTCCCCTCATCAGATCTATATAATATAGATCTGATGAGGAAAACCGGCTGGTTCTCAAAACGTTATCGATGAAATTTTAAATTTGGTTAAAAACAATTTTAGTCTGGAAGATGCCGGATTCCAAGGCTTTTTAGCCTTCTCTCATTGAAATATTAAATTACTGTAAAAAACGGCATCCATATTGTGATTAAAGCGATATGGAAGCTGTGGGGTGGACATCGTTCACGCTTCATGCCAATTAAACTCGCAAATCTCCTTGAGTCTTAAGGTCGATGCACACGGGGACGCGCCTCATGCGTACAGTAATGCGAGAAGAGGATCAGTGGTGACAGTAGAGGGATGAGGAAAGATACGGTTAGAGACCACTGGAAGGATCCGAGTGCAGGTGAGCCGGATGGAAAGACGTCCTTATGGTGCTTCGAGGCACGGTGAGCGAACTTATAAATAGCGTCACACGACACAAGGAAATGAATAACATGCAGATACCGTTTTTTGTAGTCATAGACGATCGCCTGCCTCGACGCGCTAAAATTTAGCAAATATTTGTATTTTCCAGTTAATCAGCAGTAGAGAGACGCTACTATTACTTGCGTCCCGGCGAAACCAGGAATTTGAGCCCTTTTATTTAAAGAAGAAGTTTTGTTGGAAGAAGTTTTTCCTCCTTATATTGGTCCTATGCAATGTTACGAAGTGTTTTTTACTTTTTCAATACGTTTATCACCTATGAGCTTGTAATATTCTCACAAAGTCTGTATTTATCTCTATTCTCTAGAGGTTTTGTTCTTTCTGGTCTTGAAATATAAGGGCTATTCAAAATTGAGATATGTGACCTGTCGCGAAGAAAGAGCCTTCAGGCGGTTTGAGAGAATTTTACAGGAAAAGCAAAAGAGGAAGCGTGCTACGACAGAAAACGTTGAACATTGCTCATGTTCAGAATTAATGAGGGCCCTTTCTTCGCGTCAGTTCACGTATTGTTTGCTTCTATACTACGCTTCAACCGTAGGCTTGGTGCATTTTCAGCATGATTCGGTACTGCAACCCGGCGGTTTTCAATTGCATTGATTATAAGTGAAACTACTGGCGACCCATTCCAGACATCCCAAACTACTGCCGAGTACACGGTCGCTGTCACAGCAGGAGGATACTACCCCGGCCCTTTGTCCTGTGGCAGAGAGCATGTCATCCTGGTCCCGGACCAAGATTATGCCCTGATGCATGTGGGAGGCCACTTACAACAAATGGCAATCTCTTTTATATGAAATTAAGGCTATTTAGGGAAATCAATAAGAAAATTATTCAGAAAATTTCCAGAATTTTTTTCAGAAAATATTTGAACTTTGAGTTTTTGGGTTATAAAACATTCAAGCTGGACCAATCAGAAGCGCGTTAAAGCAGTCGCTCGTGCGTGAGCGGGAGTCTTACTATGTGGTTATGACTGCCAGTTCGCTTGCAGGCATCCTCACCTCGAGGCTTGCTTGCATATGTTAGACAGAGCAATAAGAAATAAGAGTCCTAGAGATACCTAGAAACTTCCGTAATTCTAGGAAATTCCCGAACAATCCAATGAGAACAGAACCGATGTCCACGCTTCTCGCAAGTTTTTTGAGAAACCCCTGACTCACGTGAGACATCTATGTTTCTGGAACCTCCTTGAACTCAGGGAAATCCCCGATCAAATGTATTTTGAATTCAGGTGAATCTCTGGTCCCACGTGTGCAATTTTTACGAAGGTAGACACTTGGTTGCTAAAACAGTTGACGGCAGTACTGTACCTCACCGACTGAGTTACCGACTGCCAGTAAATTACTGGTAACTGTTTTACCGGGTGATTATCCCCAGAACCGGCCTAGCTATACTACTAAGATCGTTTCTTAGTTCCAGTATGTAATTAAATTCCTATCAGGTGATTTCTGAATCTCCGAATCTAAGAAACTCAAATTGTTGTTTCTTTTTCTTTCCGGATGTAAATTAAATGGATTCCTCGATACTGTTGAATACATTTGAAGGATCCGCGGTCTATTTCTGCTAACTGACATTTGGAAAATTTTTCACAGCGGCGAAAAAACGTTGCCAATTTGGCATTTTTGATTATATTTTTACATAGTAAATTGTTTTCTGTTCATTTACCCGATAGGATTGAGGTATAAAAGTTTGAATCGATTTGAAAAATATTTAACGTCAATACAATATGTAAAAGCTATACATCTGTTAACTACAGGGGTGTCCTCCGGTCTATTCCTGTTAACTGCAAGTTCCGCGCCTGATACCCTTCGCCTTTCGAGCGACATTTACGATTTTTTTCACGATTGCGCATTTCTCCACTATTCCGTGTGCTAGGGACAAGTTAAATAAACGAAAACATTCGTCATACCATGCAGGATATTGAATTTTTTGCAGAAAGTCGAATCTGTTAATTTAACAACTTTTATGAATGATGAAAGTAGAAAAACGTCAATTACTTGTGTGTTTGACGTGGTCTACAGACGACAATGTCGTAGATGGCGTGAAAGTCGACCCGACTCATGTTTGACACAAACCTAGAGTACACTAAACACTCAGTGAAAGGATCCTTGCACTTCTATTATTCGAACCAATTGAGCTTATTCATTGAAAAACACGGATCTTCCATAAGACTCAATATAGGCAGTTAACAGGAATAAACCGCGGGCCTATGCTGCAGATAGCGAAAAGCGATTTTTGTGAATTTATCGCAAAAAAAGTAAACGGAATTTTCGTATTTTCTCAACGCGATAGTAACTGCAGATTAAAAATCTACCAAAAAATGCAATAACATGATTTTCGCAAAAAATGTCAGTTGAAAGGAATAGACCGCGGACCCTTCATTTAGAAGCTCTATAATTTTATCAGCAGAAACAATTGTAAAAATATCATCAGGAGAAGGTATTGGTTTTACGTGAAAATCGACTTACGCGGATTTAATGGAATTTCCACGTTTTGAGACCACCTGAATCAGAAAAAAAGATTTTTACACAGGTGTCTGTCGGTAGTCTGCAGTTTGTAATCTGTACGCTCGATAACTTTCGAAAAAATGATCATATAAGATTGTGTTTAGGCACAGGGACTTTTAAAAACAAAAAGAAAGGACGAGTTGTTACCCAGCTATCATCCATCGGAAAATCTTTTTGAAAAAATAAAAATACGAATTTCCGCTATGGCAGAAAAGGAGAAATAATAATGATCGAAATTATTAACCACGAAAAGGTTAACAAGGTTTGTTTGAATCATTTTTCAATAAGACGTATATTTTCCGTTTAATTCATGGTAACGTTTTTCAAATAATAAAAAATAAATTCGCCATCCAAACCATGCAAGATATGAATCTGAAGGTCGGGTATCGTAATTAGAATGTGTTTCTCAAGCCCGACAGAGCCTTGAGTGAATTAATTTCAAACTTTTGTTCAACGAAAATTAGAACAAATCCAATAATATTCTAAAAAGTAGAGGTTTATAACAGTTTTAAAATATTTTCAACTCTGTATATTCATCACACTATGAAGTGAAGCGAGCACGAAGTGCGAGGACTGAAAGAAGCCGAGCGCGTAGCAAGAGATTTACTTATCAGCGGACGCGAAGCGCGAGATCCAAAAGATGCGCGCCGCAGGCGCGCTCAAATCTGCGAGCGAAGCGAGCCGCGCACCTAACTATTTTCAATTATACAATGGTTATGAAAATTCGTATAGATAACTCTAACTATCCACTCACCATTTTCTAGTGAAAATTTTTTTGAAAATTCCAACATAAATGCCCGAATAGGAAATAGTTGATTTTTGTACTAAATAATTTGGCTTCATTAAAGAAGAACTTGCATTCGCTCGCAAGCTTGAGCGCGCTCAGGGCGCGCATCTTTCGGATCTCGCGCTTCGCGCTCGATGGTGATCTCACCTCGCGCTCCACGCTCGGCCTTTGTACCTCCCCACAGTTTTATATAGAGCTTGTAAAACTCAAAAGCGAAATGTCAACTACTTTAACTTGATGAGTGTGAATTCTCTTTTGTTAAAGCTTCTCGGGCTTTAACGAATACATTCTCATCGCGTG
>WSXT02032326.1:0-13678 GCA_011762715.2 Neuroterus valhalla | reverse complement strand
GAAATGGTGAATTTCGAACTCGATTCATCTAATATTGAGATTTCTGAATAAAATGTACAAAAACGTCTTTTTTTCTTTTGGGAAATACGTGTTGAACTTCACGGGGCTTGCGGCACCTCTAAATATTTTTTTTTTCAAAACTAAAAAAAATGCATTTATTTCTTTGTGGATTCGAACAAATGTTCGGGCGTTTTGCATAAAAATTCGAAAAAAAAAATTTCGCAATGCATTTTTGGACTACCCTCGTGTCCACTTATTTTTGCCCACAAAAATTCCCAGTCCGAGAAATTCACAAAGACTTACACGAGTGCTATCAAAATTGTGGAATAACTATTGGATGTAATACCAGAATATTTTCAAGATTTCGCAGGGATTTCGAAACGTCAGGAAATTTGAAATATTCTGAAAGGTACCAAAGATCTCAGAAGATTTCAAAGATATCAAGAAGATTTAGAAGATTCGGAAAGGTTTCAAACGTTTCACAGGCCTCACAAAGATTTCAGTCATTCTAAAAGATTCAAAATATTTCAGAAAGTTTTTGAGGGGTTCAGAAATTTTACAAAGATCACGAAGGATCCAAAACGTTCAAGAGATTTCCAAATACTTCAGAAGATTTTGAAGATTTAACAATGATTTTAAAAGATTTTGAAGATTTCAAAGACTCCAAAATTTTACAAAGATTGTGATGCTTCAAGAAACATTTCCAAGTTTTCTGAAATTCCAAACATTTCAATGGAATAAATTAGGATTTTCGAACATTGTAAATCATCAAACATTTCGGAAGATTTCACAATGATTCCAAAATTCGAGGAAGATTTTGAAGATCTTCAAGATTTCAAACATTTCGCAGCAAGAGAAAGATAACAAAAATTTGTAAACCATTTCACAAAGATTTCGAAAGATCACGGAGGATTTTCAAAATTTTCAAGTTCTCAAGAATCTCAAAGATTTGAAAGATATCTAGAGATTCCGTAAATTTTAAAGGATTCACAAAGATTGTAAAAAATCTCAATAACATTTCAAAAGATTTTATGATGTTTTTTCAAGATCTCCAAGATTTTAGACATTCAATAAAATACCAATAGATTTCATGAGACTGTAAATCAATTGAAAAAGATTCAAGAAATATTTTCGAGATCTTCCAAGATTTTGAACATTTCAAAGAAATAAAGATTTCAGAAGATTGTGAATCATTTCACAAAGACATCAATGATTTCAGCAGGATTTCAAGAAGATTTTGAAGATATCAAAGAGTTTTAGGATTTCACAAATATTTCAAAGATTTCAGGACACTTTCAAAGATTCCAGAAGATTTCAGGAATCTGAAAAGATTTCAAAAATGTCAAAAAATTAATTCACAACGATTGGAAAAAATGGCACGAATTTCAGAAAAATTAAAAAACATTTCAGAAGATTTCCAAGATTACTCAAAGATTACGGCACATTCAAGAGATTTCAAAAAGATTTTCAAGATTGTAGATTATTTCACAAAGATTAAAAAATATCTCAGAAGTTCTCAGAGAAATACAGTAAGACTTCGAAAGACTGTAAATCATTTCACAAAGATTTTAAAAGAGTTCAAGAAATGTCCAAGACTTCTAAGATATCGCAAACATTTCAAAAAGATTTCGAAGCATTTTATCTCAAAATACCTCACAAGAATTCTAATACGAAGGTATTAAAATTTCAGAAAATTTCTAAAATAACTGAAAGATTACAGAATGTTTCAAAGATTTCAAAGATTTCAAGAGATTTTGAAGATTGCAAATCATTTCACAAAGATTTGCAAATTTTCTAGAAGTTATTCAAGATTACAAAAAGATTTCCAAATACTTCGGAGATTTCAGGGAGATATCAATCATTTCAATGTTTCAGTTTTGAATATTTTAAAATGTTTTAGAACATTTCGGACCTATTTCAAAAGATTTTCAAGATCTCCAAGATTTCGAACATTTTATGAGAAAAGAAAGATTTCAAATTATTGTAAATCATTTCACAAATATTGTAATAATTTCATGAGTACTTGAAAATATTCCCAAGATATTAAAGACTTGGCAAAAATTCTGAAGTTTCCAGAAGATTTTAAAAATTACCCCAAAATTTCAGACGATTTTTAAGATTTACCAGAATTTACAAAGATTTCAAGACAGTTTATCTTTAAAAATTTCATAAAGATTCAAGATGGCTATGATTCTTCAAACATTTTGAAAAATTCCATAAGATTTTCTATATTTTGGAAAGATTCCTAAGGAATGAACAAACATTCAAAAAATCATAAATAATTCAACAAAGAATTCAAAACATTTGATCTTAAAAGATTTCACAAAGATTCACAAAAATGTCGATGATTTTGGAAACATTAAAAAATATTTCAGAACATACTCTCGAATGCAAAATATTTGGAAGATTTCAGAAAGAATTTGTGAAATTTTACATTTAAAAAAAAATAATAATAACTAATCTATATGTCCTTTATAGAAAAAAATGTATAACAGAACATTTGCTTAAAACCATCTTTATTTTTAAAAACATTCAAAGAAAATATAAAGGAATTTAAATTAAAAACGTCAGCACAACAAAATAGAATTTCATAATAATCAATTATTAATTATTATCTTTTAGAGAATACTATTTGTTCATAGCTCGAACATCGCTCTCAATTGTTGTACAATTCTTGAAATGATATAATTTCTAAATACTTTTTTCAATCATATTTATTAAAATTCTTTCATTTATTTGTCTCGTTATTACGATAAAAAAATTAGCTTTAGATTTAAACTTTGCTTCCTCATTATGAATGGTTAGCAAATTTATTTGCTTCCTCATAGAGGATGTCAAAATACAAACAGGTCAATCAAAAGGAGACATTTCTATGCTTTCAAAATTTTCCACTTATGCTATTTAAAAAAATTAATTTGTAATAAAAAGTTTTTCTAATAAACTACCATATATAATGAAAATAGTTGAACTACAAAAAGAAGAGTTTTCAAAAAAATCTTCCTCGTCCTTGCATCAATTTTCAATTATGCCAATGGAAAAACTTTAACTTTAAAAAATTGATTTTCCAAATATCATAAATGACTGTAACGCACATCCAGACAATTGTTTAAAACATTTTATCAGACATTCTCAAGTAGAGGAACGTTTTTTTCGATTAGTAGATACCCTGATTTTCTTATCTTTTAACTTGATTTAAATTTAAAAATCTATTCAATTCTTCTGGGAGTTCTGAAGAATCTTTTTCCATTTTTGAAGTCAAATACCAAAAGGATGATACCCCAAAGATAAGGAGATTGTGAACAAAGAAAGCAAACACATAAACTCGTTTGAGTTCAGTTCGATGACGGTTGATACAAAAAACTTGCTACGAAGTAAAAGTGTCTTTCTGATCAATTATTTCAGCTTGGAGAAAAATATCGAGTCACAATTCTGTTCTGTAATCGAACAAAACAAATTATTATTAAATTACCGTGCTTTATAATATAATAATTTAAATAATATTATATTTAAAGTTCCGTTCAAAAATCTTACTATAAATTATCGATAATAAAACATTACAAAAGTACAAACATTCCGTACGAACTATTCTACAAAATAAATCGTTCACATCTAATATGGCTACTAAAATTGTTCTAACATAAATAGTAAAAAAGGAGTGATTCACGTAACGCCGTGATTTCTAGCGTGCTTTTAGTATGCCATATGCGTACCTGTATTCGAATGTTGTGAATCATCCTGAATCGAGTTCAATGCCGCTGTACGCAAGAAAAGAGAGAAGAAAAATTTAATTTTCAGATCACAATTTATACCATTTCATATTTCGAGTACAGGAGTGTTGAATGTTTCAATTGAATACATATTTAAAATTTAACAATCAAAATTTTCGAATAACTTTTGATAGTTTTCATTCGTGACAATCAAAATTGAAGAATATGTAGTTAGCTCAAAGACTTTCAAATTTAGAATCTGGAGTATTAAATTTGAAATTAGAAAATTTGGAAAGAGAAGAGAAAATATTCATGATAAGAGATAAATTGAATTAAAAAATACAAAAGCTGTCGAAATGTAGCAAATGCCATTTCATAGATGTCGAATTTTGGAAACATTTAGCTGCGAGTTTCGATAAAAAATTATAAAGTTAGCAGAACCTTCAAAACATCTAATTTTAAGATATATTTATAACATTATAAATATTTATTGATGAAATATCCAAAATTAACATTCAAAATAGGCTTTCGAGTTTATGGTCGAATTTTCAAACAAAGAAGTTTAAATTCAACTTAAAACAGTTGATATGTTAATCCAAGAAGATGTATTTTCTCTGAGAAATACAAGAGAACAGTTGAATTTTCGACCAAAAAAGCTGCCTTTTCAACAAAATAATAAAATTTTCAACAAAATAGTTGAATTTTTAGAATGAGGAATCTTCAACAAAAGAAAAATAAATTTCTAACAAAGAAGTTCTATTTTCGAGCAAGTGGTCGAATTTTTATTTTAAAAATATTAATTCTGAACGGAAAAAATAAAAGCTTTGGCATTTAAACCAGTAATTTTTTTAATTCGAATTAAAAACAGTCGAATAAGAATAAAAAAGATTTCAATTTTGATTAAACAACACAAGACCATAAAAGATGAATTAATAACAAAACAAATCCATCCTCAACTAAAACAGATGAATTTTCAATTGAACAGCCACACAGGTGTATTCTCCATAAAACAGTTGAATTTTCCACCAGAAAATATAAATTTTAAATCAAAAAGTTGAATTTAACCAAATTGTTGAATTTTCTACTAAATAAACAGAACTTTTGAACAAAAATGACAAATTTTCAACGAACCAGTTGAATTTCTAACCCAAAAATATAAATTTACAACAAAAAATTGCAATTGTAACAATTGCAGTTCCAAGAATTGATTTTCAACAAAACAGCTAAATCACCAACAAAACGGATTTCTAACTAAGTAGTCCAAGAATCAACCAAGAATTCAGATTTTTAAATAAAAAAGATGTATTCACAATGATAAACTCATTATTCGAGTTTTTAACTAAGAATTATAAATTCTTAATAGTTAAATTTTATAGAAAAAAAAAAATTTTTCAACAAAGCATGTGGTTTATTTTTATGCCAAGTAGTTGAATTTCTAATTAGGAATTAAATAGTTGACTCTTCAAATAAAAACGATAATTTTCTAAACAAACAGTATAATTTTAAACAAAAATAAAAATATTGACATATTTTGTTATTGGGTTCGGAGCTCATCTCGTTCGGTTGAAAATTTATTTATTTCTCAATGATATAGTTACTTAAGAACGCCTTAGTTAAAAATCAAGTTTTTGATATGGAGACTCATCCCTTTTTCTTAATTTGTCTCTTCTGGTAGAAAAAATGTTAAAACAATTTTTTTCCTTGAATTCTCAATATTTTTTTCTCAATTGAAGATTTATAATCTTCGCTGAATTTTTGTTCTTTCTGGTTCAAAATCTATCTCCGCTGCTTGAAAATCTTTTGAATTTGTTGAGAATTTAATTATATTGTAACAAATGTTGTTAAAAAGTCATCCTTTATGGTTGAAAACTAGTCTTTTTGGTAAGAAAACAACTTTTTGGTTGAGAAGTAATTTTTTTGAATCAAAAATTCAACTGTTTTGTAGAGAATTCGTTTTCTGGGCAAACATATTCAACAGTTCTGGTAGAAACTTCAACTTTTTGGTTGAAAACCATTTTTTTGGGTTAAACATTCAACTTACTCAATAACTGACAGTTAAATTACTTTGGTAAAAATTATTTTGCTTAAGATTCACTTACACAGCGGTAAATTGACTTTTTACCTGTAATTTCATATCTCTTTTTCATTGTAAATTCAACACTATAGTTCCGTTAAAAATTCCATTCATCATAATATTCGCAAAACTTTTGATGCAAAAAATCCCTCAAAAAATGTCATGAAATAAAGAATCCTGTCAACGACCGAATATTTTTTGATCTGTGAAATAGGAGCAAATGCAATTAAATGTTTCCAAGCTGATAACAATTTCACTCTCATTTTCAGGTTTGAAAAAGATCTGACAACTCAAACTCTCCTGAAAAAAACGAAATTCCTAACCTCAAAAGCTGTCAAAATCTCTCAAAAAATTGACATAAAATATCTCAGTTTTGCCGCAACAAAATAAAAAATCGTGTCAATGACCGGATAGCTTTCGATCTAATAACACCATCACTGGATGCAATCTCGTTTAAGATAAACAGCGTTAAGTGGCTAAATTGACATGTTTGTGAACGTGTGTTTAGACAGGAATAGGTTAGGGTAATATTTATGTGGGGTTATATTGTATAACATACAATATATTATATTCGCAATTATTTTTTGTTATTGGCCGGTGCTGCATTGGCAATTACTGCTAATGCTATAGCTTTTGGCGCATATTTGGCGCCCACCAAAATGGTCGACGTGCTGAAACGTCAGGTGGCAGATATTTGGGACACGACGATCATCTCCGAGGAATGAAGGAGGAGGTTATGCGACGCGATGTCAAATCGAAAAAAATAAAGACTCACCACTTTTTTGCATGATTCTCGTTATTAAATCACAGTCCTCCGATCATAACTTACTCCTTAAATCGGTTTTAGGACCACACAAAATTCTGAAACACTCGGGACGAAACACGAAACCGAAACCTCACCTCAACACAAATGCGTACACCACTGAGACGATTTTTGAAATTCTCTCGATGACTCGACTATCGATATACACAAACGTACCGCCGCGGTCGATGCGGAGCGGCAGGAGGACGCGGAAATAAGAAAAAAACGAAAAAACAGACGACAATGCGAACCTGGTGGTGGTGGACATAACCTCCAAATTCAAAATATGGGCGTGGGAGGAAATCCCAGGAGCGTACTTAGTCTTTATTTTGGGGATTATTTGTTTGTTTCATGCTTTAAAAATTATGTACATAGCTTAATATTCAAACAGAAAAAGGAAGAATTTCTACCAAAATTATTGAATATTATGTACCAATAAAATGAATTATCATTAATGTAATGTATTTATATTTTATTACTTGATATTCCAACCAAAAAGTTAAGAATAAGGAGTTATACAATGCAAAAAAAATTAGTTTTCAAATTTATTAGACAAATTCTCAATAAAGCCTTTAAATTTATAACACTTAGAATGATATTCTTTCAAAATTGTTAAAATTGAAACGGAGAAGTACATTTTTTTCGAGAAATAATCAAATTTTCAACAAAAAAAGACTCATCCCTAACATTTGATAGTAGGATTTTCAAACAGAAAGATAATTTTTTAACATAGCAGATGAATTTCAAACAGAAAAGGAACTTTTAGAAAAAATTTTCGGATTTCTAACCAAAAGTATGAATTTTCAACTGAGGAGACCAATTTTTCCAGGAAAAAAACTTTGAATAAAATACATAAATTTACATCAAATTTTAAAATTTAGGAAAAAAAGATTAACTTCCAACCAGAAACAAAAGAGCTAAATTTCTAATTTCAAAAATTAATTTTGAACAAAAAAGAAAACTTTTTAAACAAAATATCTGAATTTATAATCAAAGAGAGAAATTTTTATCTGAAACAAAGAATCTTGAACCGAAAAAAGAAATAACATTTAACAAAGTACTTAAACTTTTGATTAGTCAGTTAAATTTTTAAGAAAATGGTCAAATTTTTAAGTAAAGAGATGAATTTTTAATCCAACTTACGTATCTTCAACTGTAATTGTAGAATTTTCCAACCAAAAAGATTTTTTTTCAACGGATCAGTTGAATTTTAAACCGAAGAAATGGATTTCCTATGAAAATTGTTGGATTCGGAACAAAATTTTGAGTTGAAAATAATAATTTTCATAGAAATTCTTTTTTTTTTTGGTTTAAAATTCTACTCTTTTGTAGAGAATTCGTCTTTTTGGAGTGAAAACATATATCTCTTTGTTTCTAAATATATGTATTTTGCTAATAAATTGTTTTTTCCTTCGATTTTTTTTTCCTTTAGTAAAAATGTTCTTTTTCTCAAGTAAAAATTTAACTATTCCCTTTTAAGTTGGTGGTGAAGTCATCATTTTTGCTGAAAATTCAATTGATTTTTAGAAAATTCGTCTTTTTGGCTGAAAGATTAACATTTTGATAGACAATATTCTTTCATTTTGACATAAAAATATTTCTTGTTTAAAAATAAGAATGTATAATTTCGACTGGTTTCAAAAGAATTCATCTTTTCGGGTTTAAAATTAATCTCTCTGGTGGAAAATTTAACTATTTTGTTGATAAACCGTTTTCTTTTATATGCAAATTGATCATTGTCTCTGAAAATTATTTAGTCTGAAATAAAAATTTTTGTTGAAAAGTAATTTATTTTTTGAAAATTCAACTGGTTCATTGAAAGCTTGTCTTTTTGGGTTCCTGAATTTCCAAATTCATTCATTTTTTTATTTCCAGACCTATTTTTGAATTTCAGATATATGAGCTGTGATGAAAAAGAAATTTCTTCCTTTGAATTTTAAAATCGATCATTCATTTATTTTTGAGAGGTTAAGTCTAATAAATATTCTACTCTCCACTTTAAAAGTCTGTTTTGTGATCTAAAAATATAAATGAAGATAACCATGATAAGATTCAATTATAAGAGTGATGACTTCACAATAATTATTTATTATAAGCAATGGTTTTTTTCTTAAAAAATTTTGAAAAAAGCGCGCGTCAAAAAACCAATGATTCTACTGGTGTGACGTATGCGCAAGATGGTTAAATCCGGCACTCAGTCAGCTACTCTTGCCACGCGTCAGTGAAGTTTATTCTGTATTTTCTACGATTTTACCAGCAAATATACAGGAATACACTCGGAAGTTTTGATTGAACAGTCAAAATGACGATCTCCGCAGTAGTGGGTAAATTCCATCAAGAATACATCAAGAACACACCAAAGAAACTGAAGATAATCGATTCCTATCTGCTGTACGTGTTTTTGACGGGTGTCATTCAGTTCGTCTACTGCTGCCTCGTTGGCACTTTTCCCTTCAACAGTTTTCTTAGTGGATTTATTTCTTGTGTTTCCTGCTTTATTCTTGGCGGTAAGCATATTTTTAATAATTTTCTTTCGCCTTGTAATGAAGTTGAAAAACATGAAAACAAGAGTGACATAACCTAAAAGTGGGTTTCCTGTCACCGGTATTACTTTCGTGATTTTCTACAGGGACAGTCTTTCCCCTATTCCCCGTTATTTATCCTCCTTTTAAATTCGTTTATTTCCTCATTTCCTATTCTATATGAAACAAAATTATATGTAACCTTTGATCCCTTTGATGTTACCAAAAATCTCAAGAATATCTGACATCAGTTCATATAAATTGTTATGGGTATGGTGGCGAAATGTTAAATTGTCTTTGCAAATAATTCTAGACCAATTTGGGAGATTATTGAGAATATTACAGGGTTTGCAGAGATGTAAACAAATATCAAACTATTACGAATAATTTCTAAATACTGTAAAGAATTCTTAGATTTTCACAGAATATCTGAACTTTAATCGATTCGAGAAAATTTCCAAGGGGCTCAGAAAGATTGTTATGATTTTGTAAAAGTTTTGTTAATATTATATCACTGTATGTATACTAAAAAACTCCTCATAGTTCTAAAGAATTTGTTAAGATTTCATGGATTGTCGGATGATTAATTTAAAATATTTGGAAGCCTTTCACAAAATTTCGAATTATTTTTAAAGATTTTGAGGCTTTTGAATATGATTTCAAGTGATTTTTAGGCATGTTTAGGAATTTGAGCTTTTCTAGGGATCGCAAAATATTTAAAAAGATTTTAATAGGGTTCTGACGATTTAAACAGGATAAACAATTTTTAATCATGATATGGCTATGGTTGTTCAAAAAAAAATTCAGGATTTCATGAGCTAGTTTAATAATGTTAAACATGGAAACATTTTTCTTCCTTTTACCCAGTTTTCCGGTAAAAATGTATGATAGAAGTATCGTTTGTGATATCTCTCATCTTATTAGTTTTTCATGGAATATCTACATCTTGAAAATTTCTTATAACGCCTTGAGATCCGTAGAAATCCTCTAAAATTCCTGGGTATGAGAAATCACTATACATCCTGTGGAATCCCTGTAAATTTTTTTGAATACTCCGAAAATCCTTGAAATATTTTAGAATACCATAGGGTCTGTAGAAACTCCTCAAAATCTCTTGGGAACCATTTGAAACCCTTAGAAGTTATATTATATATCCCGTGAGATATTTTGAGATTGAAAACTTCAGAAAAATTGTTGCAATCCCTCCAAATCCCTCGAAGTCTTCTAAATTTATTTGGAACCTATAAAAATCTGTTAAATTCCCTTAAAATTCTTTTATAAGCCATGAAATCTCAAAAGATTCTTGATAATCCCTTCAAACATACTCAAATCAATTCAAGTACTTTGCAATTCCCATGAATTGTTTGAAAACCATTAAAACCTTGATGCGTATTATGTCATCCCATGAAATATTCTCAAATCTTTTAGAACATCTTGAATCTCCCCAAATCCCTTCGAAATCCTCTTATATCGATTAAAGTTCAAAGATATATTTTGTGACAATATTTTAAATATTAACAATTGTTTACAGTCTCCGGAAATGATTTAAAACCATCCAGCATCTTTTCGAATTTCTGAAATCCCACCAAATTCTTTTTTATCTTTTGAATGAGTCTAAAATTCATTAAAATCGTTTCAAATTCCCCGGGAAACTTTTAATAAGAAGATTGTTTCTTCTTGTCGAGATGTGAAGATAAATGTTCAATGATTCACCTGTTTTTCTCCTTTTTCGTAAAAAAGGTATCCTTTTGAAAATTATTTGTGCTGTGATTCCTGTTTATACTGCCGTTCTACGTTCTTAAACTTTTTCCATTTCTGATGATTATAATCTGTGATAGAGTTGGAAAATGACTCCTTATGCAGGCTCAATGAAATATTTCAAAATTATCAGTACTAACTGCAAGTCACCAATGCCATTGCAAATCATGAAAATTTGTAAGAAAAGCTTAGTTTATGGTCTGAAATTAAATAAGTATCTGTGTGTATCATTCCAGAGTACGAAAAGAGGGACACTTGAGAATCATCAAGAAATGACAGGATTTTTTCTTGGAATTGCAGTTTTTTCCGAACGAGCATATGTATTAGGGAATTTTTTTTAATTGCACGTAAAAATTCTTGTCCTTACAATAAATTCAAGAAAATTGAAAAAATCACAAACAGGCGGAAGTTTGCCTGAAATTCTTGAAAGTGGATATTCTCAAAAGCCACACTTCTAAAAATGTTTTGATATTTTTCTGAAAGGTACAGAGTCTGGGTTTCTTTTCAGTGAAAAGCAGTTGTTTATCTATCTTTGAAAGATTATTTATTATTATTATTATTTTTATATATTATTTATATTATTATTTATTTATTATTTATATTATTAATTATTTATATATTATTTATTATTATCATTTTAAAGATTATTCTATCTTTGAGGAAATGTATTTTTTGAAGAATTTAAGAATACTGCCGCCTTTTCGTCATTATTCAGTTTTTAAATAATTTTCTTGAATTAATTGAAAAAACAGGAGGTCCCACGTAAGATAAAGAATGGGAATCCCATATACCTTTTCTTTTTTGGAAAATACTAAATTTTGAAGAGAAAAAAATCCAGGTAGTTCATGAGAATTTTCAGGTGATCTTCAAATGATTGTGAAAAATTAGTGGGCAAACGGTGAAATTTGTTTCTTCCGCCAACCTGAGTTCAAAATACGTTTATTAATATTTCAGCGAGTTTCCTGTTATTGAAATCTTTCGCATTTACTAAAAATCTAGTTTAATTCTGTAGACTTCCGGTTTATATCAACCTATTTACGTTTATTATAATCATCAATCTTGTTACGTTTTGCAGATCAATGTCTCGAATCATTAAATAAATACTTATAAATAATAATGAATCAAATAGGTTCGAGATATTTGAATACATCAACAGATTGGAACTGCTTAAAAATTAATAAATATTTTCACCGACTAGGAACCTGGTTATCTTTTAACAAAGTTTCGGAGAAAATTAGCTTCCTAACTTTGAACAAAATCGATTTCAATGAAAACTGATCAACCATGCTAATTATGCATTTTTATTTGTTTTTCAGTTTGCCTTCGACTTCAAGTAAATCCGCAAAACAAGAGTCAGTTTCATGGAATCAGTCCAGAGAGAGGATTTGCAGATTTCATTTTTGCACACATCATTCTTCACCTCGTAATAATGAATTTTATTGGATAAGAAATTGTTTTAACGTTTGCACAATATATTAAATTTTCCATATGAATGATGTCTCCTTTTTACCCCTTTATCATAAGGAAAAGTTTCTTAAAGTTCTAGCAAAATACATTTTTGCAGAACTTTCTTAGGGCATCTGATTATCTTTGACTAAAATCTGGATCTCTATGTATAAAAAAATTTCTCTAAAATTACGACTTTCAGACCAAATTCATTAGTTGGAAAAATTAGTATTAAAACCTGCCTTCATTTGTCGATACAACTCTTAAAATTAGCCTAAGATTAGCAAGTGGACACGGAGAAAATAAAAGAATAATATCTACAACAATCTGCATCGTATCGTTTTTCATGCATTCCCTTCGCAATAATAAACTGCCCGAGAAAGTGAGTTTTAACAATAAGATCTCATATCTTATAATATGATCTCTAATTAAAATTGGGCTTAAAAACAATTATACCATTGTTTCTCTCAATTCAAAATAATAAGCAAATACAAAGACTGAAGATTTATTCAATTTAATTTATTCTCACATGTGCCCTTTTTGGGGTTTTCATATATAGTATGCATATACACTTGTGCAAGTGGTATAGTATAATAATAATAATATTATGATGAGTATAGTACTTAAAATATAACACAGTTTTACTTCGAATTTTGTCATTACTTCATACCTATAATTTACTTGCTCTACAATAGTTTTCAAATAAATATACTTACGTCTATTGTCAAACTTTCATTGCTATTCTGTTTAGAAAATTGAATTAAAATAAAAGTGTTCCTGTTTGTTTAAAATATTCATATAGATACTATAAAATAAATTACATAATACATATCCATAACTTGAGTAGAACAATTATAAAAAGTAACTTACCTGTAATTTTTGAAGTTCTGGCATTTTCTCTTTTTTTCCATCTCCAAAGATAACCGTTACTAGCTTTGAACGTTTTAGATCCAACTATTTCGTTATTAATTATTGCAGCTTGTCGTTTTAACATCGGGCCAGACACAGGCGTTCCCGAGGCTTGTGTTTGTGATAACCAATTGTACATCGATTTATCCATTTCATGTGTATTGGATTTTTTTTTCAAATTCTTTTCAACGTTTTTTTTTAGCAACTAACGAAATAATTTCTTTATCCCATTTGCACAACATGGATTTAGAAATAGCATACTTTTCACACATTAATTTTCCAGGTAAAGAATTACTCTCTTGTAAAATTTTTTGTTTTTCAGCAGAAGCGAGAGCAAAAGTAAATCGGTTTTTTGTTTTTATTGCTTTTCCTCTTGGCGAAGCAAACATCTACCGCGGGCAAAGAGGCGCTGCTGTATCAAAACAAAACATGGCTGCCTATGGGATTCGGCTTGCATATG
>WSXT02032325.1:0-28448 GCA_011762715.2 Neuroterus valhalla | reverse complement strand
CCATTCGAAAGATGAGATTTTTTTACATAAGAATATGTATCCCAATATTATTTCTACACGGGTTATAATTGAAAGGCGCGAGCCTGAAGTTGACGTTGAAATTTTGGCCGTTCGAGCGTTGAAGGGTTAAACCAAACTTTAAGAGTATCAACTAGATGAATGTTCGACTAAAATGAAAAATGTTTAACTGCATAACTTGAATTAATAATCTTAGAGAAGAATTTTTCAAGAAGAATATTAACTTCTAAAGAAAAAGATAATTTTCTACCAAAAAATCGATTTTTCATGTGCTCGAAGTTCTGAACGTTCAAATGAAAGGAACTTCTTCCTGATATATTTGTAAACAATAAACAGTGCCTGAAGATACATGTATTTCTGTTGCAAAAAAAAAACACATTACAAAACGAACTTGAAATCTATTATTTGAAATTGTACTTGGAACAATATTTGTCGAGAAAATAGAATTGCGAAAAATTATTTCCTTCATTTGGACGTTCAGAACTTCCAGGACGTGATTTTTCAACAACATATGTAAAGTTTCAACAAAATCATTGAACTTTCAATTCAAAAAGACAAATTGTCGCCGAATTATCTCATTTTAAACTAGAAAAGATCAATTTTCTACTAAAAATGAAACAGTTGAAATCCCACTTCAAGAAATTGAATTTCTACCAAACTGATGAACTTTCAGGTATAATGATGAATCTTCAAGGGAAATAGATACACTTTGAGCAAAAAGATGAATTTTCTACAAAAAAGCCAAATTTTCCACAAATTCTGACAAAAATAGTTTAAATTCCAAATTCAAAAATCAATGTTCAACTAAATACTTGAATTTTCACTAAAAAAAGATGAATAAGTTTCCAAAAAACAAGTTCGAATTTTAAACAAGAAGGTGATTTTTTAACTATGAAAGGATGAATTTGCCATGAACAATGTAAAAAAGTTTTCTATCATAATTCAGAAATATTTCTCCTTCGGAATTCTACTTCTACTCTAAAGACTGCTTGAAGTACTTTCTTTATTAAAACTTAGAAAGAGGTTGAATTTGTCAAACAGATGAATCAATTTTCACTGAAAAAGATAAATTGTCTACCAAAATTTGGAAAATCGAAATTTAAATTGGAAAAATATGGTGTTCAGCCAAACAAATGAATTTTTAACAACTATGGAATTTTCGATTGGAGTAAGTCCAAATTTCTTCATTCAAAATCAAGAAGAGGGGACTTTCAAATTGTGGCGAATTTTGAATTGGAAGAGATATTTTTTTATTTCCTCTCTTCTAAATCCGACTTATAATCAGTTTAAAAAGTTCCCATTTCATGTGAAAAATGCCCTGTTTCAAGTGAAATTATAATCCTAAACTGAAACTCCCTGTCCCGAAATAAAAACTATAATTATTTTCTGAAATTCCCTGTCCCAAGTCAGATAAATGAGGAGAAAGCAAATGAAACGTGATAAGAAATTTTTTTCGGAAAAATGAAGATAATAATTCTTCCTGTAGGTTTGGACTATCATCAATTCGATTATCAAATTTGATTCAGCTAAAAAATCCCACAGAGCAACAAATTTGCAAAACCCTTTTCTTATAATGAAAAAAATATATTCTTCCTCTCATGACGTATAGATACATTTAAATATTTTGATAATCAGAATAATGGATTGTTACATTCTTCAAATCAAATGATAAGACCTCTTTTTGTTTCATAAAAAGAAAGCGGGCATTTCTCGTATTTTTTCGGTAGAATTTTTAATAGTCTAGGCTGAGTCAAGTAAATTCTATGTTTTTAATAGAATTCCTGGTCATTTCCCGGTTTTTCCCTGGTCAATAAAATTCCCGGTCATATCCCGGTTTCCCGGTCAAGTCGCCACCCTGAAGAGGGAATTGTTCACGAAAATGATCATTTTTCCAAAGAGGAGAAGAGCATCCAAAAGCGAAGCTATACATTTTCAAAACATCCTTAGACTTCCGGGATTTTCTTGGCTTCTCAAAATCCTTCACATCCACTGTCAAATCACCGTCAATATCTTTTCTTGACAGACGAGAGCATATATCCATCTTGTTGTTTCCTTGTCAACACTTGCTCGAATGCATTACTAATAGTTTCTAGTAGATGTTATTTCATTGCCAATGGAATGACAAACAATGTAAAAATAGCTATTGTCCTTGATATATTATTGTACTTTATTGTTAAAATACATTTTCACCAAGGATCCATAATAATTTACGATGATTGACATTCAACTAACCACCCGTTAGATGAAAATACTCCGCCTATTTGTTCCGACGGAAGGATTATACGACTTAGAGTGACTAAGCCGTTGACTTGCGGGCCGGTACGCCGACGCGTTCATCCGGATGACGTAGTCGACTGGATTTGATCTGGTCAGTACCAGGTAAATATAAGTTCTATCAGTTGTTGATACATCTCAAGAATTAGAGACCTCGGGCTTTTTTATAAATTCAAAAGAGTGTCAATAGTGTCAAAAAATGTTTAAAAATAGTAACAAAATAGTGAGGTTAACTATTTTTACTTTTATTTGTTAAACAATATACAACTTCCATAAATTGCCGTTAAATCCTTTTGAATCTTTTGAAGTAACCTGCAATTCTGAAATATGTTGAAAGCCTTTACGAACCTCTGCAATCCTCTAAAAATTTCTAGAAAATGATACAAAAATTTCGTATGCAGTATTTTGTTTCTTTATATTGATTCACTATGAAACCTGACCATTTCTTTTGAGATCTTATAAATACCTACGTTGAAATCCTATTCATTGTCTAAGAATTTGTAATATTTTATGACATTTTATATAAAGCTTTGAAAATTTCAAGATTCTCTGGAATCAGGTGAAATTCTTGAAGTGTCTCTAAGTCCTTCGAAATATTCTTGATATCCCATGAA
Source organism: Neuroterus valhalla (assembly GCA_011762715.2). Classification (NCBI taxonomy): domain Eukaryota; kingdom Metazoa; phylum Arthropoda; class Insecta; order Hymenoptera; family Cynipidae; genus Neuroterus; species Neuroterus valhalla. The sequence goes on along the minus strand of WSXT02032325.1, from coordinate 25,542 downwards.
ATGCTTTCAATCGCTAAAAGCAGTAGAAATTCTTTAAATGCCCTCACGATGTGTTGAAGTTTTAAAAATCTCGTGAAATTTTCATAAATCTTTGGAAATTTCTGAGATTCTATTTATTTTTATACTATATATAATTAATTGTCAACTTTTTTTTAAGTAGTAAAACTGTACAAAACCCGCGTCTTCCCTATGCAACCAATACATGGCGTCATGTTTCGATTTTCTTGATGCTACAATCTATTTCTCGTTACATGTGTTTGCTACATTAAAATACTTGTGTCATTTTTTGATTCTCTTATAATTGTGCTGTGTACCGTTAATACACAAAATCAAGATAATAATATTAACATTGATTCAATGTATTATAACTGAGGCACAGCAACGCGTGGTCAGGTCTGCTAGTCTTGTATATGAAAAAAAGACCTAACAATTTCTGTGTCTCATTTGCATCAAAGGATGATCTCCTTCAGTGATGAATTATTACATTTAAAAATACCATTGTTCAAATAAATAATCTTGAAATTGCAAAGTACTTTTGACTCTACCAAATGGAGCACGTGCATCAATGCGGTTAATGTTCGAACAGTCGATAACTAGCTTGGAAGAATATCGGTTCATGCGAGACTTTCTACAGGTACTGGACAGCTGGACATATATGCGTACGCATTATTTATCACCTTCCCACCAGGAATATCCCCTATATACATCGTGTATACTCGACCGGCGTCCTTCCGACTTGCGATCGTTGCGAGCATTAAATTTTGTTTTATGAACGTTGAACGTGATTTTGAAGATTCCAAGCACGATATTCTGGCTTTATTGGTGTGACAATCATTGATTGTCGTTTCAGAATTCATTAAGGGATAAAGCATACTTTACTTTTCGAAGAGAGGAATTTTTTTGCGCGAAACAACTTTTTTGCGAACAATTTCGAAACTCAACTAGTCATTGAGTGAAACGTGCGAGACATCTTAACAGTGTTATTTAGCACAGTACCAAGAAAGAGACTCGGAACACTATCAATCTTGTGAATAAAATGTAAAAAAAGAAAACTTTTTTCTTATGTCATCTACTTAACGTGACTGAAAGGTTCGATTAGGCTTAATGTAGGTAGAAGGGCATTGTGCAAATGAAAATGGAATCTTGTTGGAAAACGAGTGCAAGCATTCAAGAGTGAGATTTTGTTTCAAGCCTTTGTGGTTCACACTAAACACTTGTGTTTTTCTTACTTTTTCCATGAAATACTACGAAATCCCAAAGAACAAGATATTTTCCATTTCGATCGTTCAAAGCACGTACTTACATACCGATGACAGCGCAGATGTTTCCAAGTAAGCGACACGCAATCGCCTCGAGGACACTTTCGACGGACTCGAATTAATTAAAGTTTAAAATAAAAACAGTACGGTGCGTTTTTGTTATTCAAAGAGAAATGTTTCGTGCACAACTTGCCCAAAAGTAAAAAAACGTAGAACTTGTACCGAAAAGTATGATGAATGTCGCCACAAATGGTAATATCTCTTCCTGCATTATTGTCATCTAATCATTTCATCAATTCATTCTGAGTCGGTACTCACACTGGAAGCATTGGCAACACTTTTTATACTATGTAGATTGTCTGCAGACTTGTTTCACTCTGTAGGTGGGATACGGTGTGAAAAAGCTTTTAAAAAATGCTTAATGTTTGAACCATCTCGCTACGGTAATAAACCAAATGGACCAATAAAAAGAGGGCCGAGATGTCCGTTTGACTGTTCATTGGTACCAGGTCTGTAATAAAGGCGGCTTCTCTCTTCCTTACTCTTCTCTTCCCTGCATTACCTCTTTGCGACGATTGTCTTCTCCCCTTTGTCCCCACTTGCAGACTTGAGCTTTAACGCCGAACAAGCCAGTCCCGTCACTGTTAAGGGTCATCTCTGTTACGAGTCGTCTCCGTAAAACGGGGGGCAAATCGCTTTTGAGTCGTAAAAATCGCACTTAGCCCATAATACACGGGTATTTACCACGGGCTCGGTGGGCTTAATTCGAATCGACGAGATTCTTTTGTAACGCTTCAACTTCTCTTCCGCCCTGTTCTTTCACAAGACAAAGTTGATCAACGAAATCTTGTTTTCACATTGGGCAAAAATTAGAGATAACGACTGTGAGTTCTTTACTGTTTGTGAACTCAGGAAGCCTTTACAAGATACGCGGTATCGGGAACATCTTAATTAGATAGAACCTTTTTAAAATTACAAACACCAATTAGTTTCTTGTCGCGTGGACAAGTCTATTCGGTCTTATCACATCAATCAAATGATATTTTAAGTACAGGGTTTCCTCGGCTTGAAATGACGAGTGGAAATTCCTTTCGGAAATTCCACTCACGCATTCACACCACACGTGTTCACATTTTCAGAGCTGCTGGGCGTGCAGGTTTTAGACCACTTGCTCGGACGAGCCGATTAAAATGAAAACAAATCAACTTGGACGTAATGAGGTCCTGCGGCGAGGGAGAGAACCCGTTCCTTAATTTATTCCCCCTGACCTCGACCCCTTCGACTGCTTCTTAGACCCTCTAGGCATCCAGAAGAAGATCCAATTTACCCTTACATACCTTCACCTTCAATTACCAATTGTTTCGAATGTTTTATTGATTGCTGACTTTGCTCCAGCAGTGTACGGAAGACAAAATCACAATGTGCAGGATATCGTGTAGCAATATTTATCTGAATAACATAAAATACCTCTTAATACTCTTTCTAGGATGAAAGCGTACCACCACCAGTTCAAGAATTATTGTGAAATATCTTGCAAAGCTAATAATGGGACAATCGAACAATCATTTTTCAGGATTATCAACAGATTCGCGAAGTTGTCGATCGCACAAGCAGATTAATCGAGACAAATATCTCGCGCCTGCTTTCTCCGACCGTAAAGAAGTATTTGTTCGCAAAACTTGGATCGACAGCATTCAAACACTATCGTGAAAAGGATAGCGCGAGGGTGAAAGAAATGAGGTGAAGAAGGGAACTCGGTACGCCCATGCTAACGAGCCTCGGTTATGTTGCAGTAATCCCTATCGCTGTGTGCGATCTGACAGTCGGAAATCAATATTGAGAGTTTCAACTGCGGCATAATGTTGGTCCCAGTCCAAACCTCGCTTTTACGATCGGTCCATGCCACTTTTATTGGCACTGGTTCATTAGCTGCGCTACAGGCAGTTTCAGGAATAACAGATAAAGCAATGTAGGCATATAAAAAAAAAGCGTAAATAAAAATTGCATCTGAGCAGATTAAGCTGAATTTCTCCAAAGGTATTACTGAAATTAAGCAAACACTTGACCCTTTCAGGTCTCGGGAACTGATCGTAAAAATCATTAAAAACCGATTGATTCCAGCAAAGCAGACGCGGTATTTTAAGAGCCTTGTCACCATGAAAATTATGTTTGTACTCACAGATTTTATTAAGAACCCTAACAGTACCTAACCAATTTTTCAATATCAATTTCTCTACAGTCAGAGGCTGACAAGGATGCAGCTATTGTTTCAAAATAGAAACATTTGTGAACTTCAGGTTACGTATTGATTTCCATGTCATTTTGTACCGAATCCTTTCTCATTCCTTTATTGAAGGATGTCACATATATAACGATTAAGGCGGACGGATTAACGAAATTCGGTTGACAGGTTGCTACCGCTCTGGTTACTAAGGATTAATTACAAACCGTTTTACTAACGACCGCCATTTTCAACGCCTCTTTTTCTCGTAAGAGCCGCCTGCAGGTCTTTCTCGTTAATAAATACGGACTGAAACCCACAGTCGAAACTGACACTCACAACGAAAGTACTGCCATTTAGCCGAATGAATTCAATAAATATTTTTCAATGACTCGAATAAATCTACCAAGCAACGCTGATAGAGCTGACATTTTTTAAAAAGTATTTTTACGAGGCATTTAATCTTTAAACCTAAATATAGTCCATACAAACGGTAATTCTTTGTAGGTTCAAAATATCATTCATCAGAGTTGTGTTCGCTTGGACTGATTTAAGACAAACGACTATTCGCATTGTTGGAAATCTTGGATGAAAGTAATGGAATTCCAGGTTCATGTTAATTCAGAGACAACTTTTATCTCGAGCCTGAGGTAAATACGAGTAGGTGTGCTTATAATATTTGAAAAATACACCAATTAGTCTAATTAAAGAAGGACTAGCGCAATCAAGTGAGCCGAGTTTTCAAGATAATTGCGGTTATATTTCTTTCGCTCTCGCCGCCGATTTTGTTGGGAGAGTTGGAACGAGAGGAAAGACGAAGCTGCACAAGTGAAATCGGTCCCTGACCCGGTTTCTCTCCATCTTCTCAAAAAGTTAATGCGAATCGAAGTCGAACTCGTGTGCCGATCGAATTATCATTACAGTGCGCAGACGACCATACAATCGAGATATCTCACCATCGCAGACTACTCGCAGGCTTTCTTGTTTTCAGATACGATCAACGATGCGCCCGATTTACCGGACTTTGATCCATCTACTCTACACCCACGCAAAATAACCTCCCTTTAGTTGCCTAGTCATATTCGTTGCATCGTCCTGCATTGATCCACGTGCGAGGATACAAACAACTCTTACGCCTACATGTTTATTCTTTCCGAGTACATATTTACTTTTCCCTACTTATGAATGATGATCTTGTATGTTTAAGAAAATCATCCACCATATCGGACAATGTTATCTTATGGGAAATTTGAAAGGAAGCACCATGGTTATGCGCAAACAAGTAGTCTCTTCTGGATGAACAAGAGAATATGGACCAAAAAATGGCCTCTACTATATGAATACTGAATTTCAGATACAATCTTAGGTTGTACAAGGAGTATAATGCGCATGTATAACAGTGACTGTTAAACAAGGAGGATAGGGTGGTGAAGGTTAAGAAGGTAAATGAGGGTCTGAGTGGGGGTGAAGTGGAGAAGGCGCCCAAGTTCTCGTCGGGTTCTTCTGTCGAGTCGTGCGGTGAATCAGCGTGACTGCGGGGTTACGTAATCAGCAAACACGCAATGTGCACGCACAATCTCTGTCGGATATCACTTTGTAGTCTGACCGCGGCAAGATGGCCAATCTACTCTATCCTTCTCACTCACTCCTCTCATTTTCATCATTTTCTCGTCACTTTTTTTCTTCAATCCCCTCCGAAAGTATTCTGTGAATCATTTCCTGACCCTCAAAATAACAAAATTTTCCAGTACTCGTCCACCAACCTAAATCCTTTCCAAGTTAGAGAAATTGCATCACTGTGTTACTTTCTATTATTAGGCTTTGAAAAGCGCGAGGGGCGTTTCACTCGAAAATTCAACGTCTCAAATGATAGAAATCAAAATGAACGGCGTACCGAATTCGCCGAAACCGTTTACTGGAACGCAAAATTCGGAAATTTTATTCCGAATTCATGAACCTGTAAGCGTTCGTTAGAGATGTAACAAGTTTGAAGACAACGCTCGAATTTCTAAAACTCTTATCTATATAATTGCATGAACCCGCCCGCATTTAGTATGAATTCAAGCGAATTCAGACGAATTCAGTGAAGCAACGACGTTGAACGTAAGGACCGTACCAAAAAGATTAGACACGCGCTTGCGCAGTCCGTCACAGATAGAAGTGTAGTGAAATAATTTATTTTCTCAGTCTATATTTTATTTCATAGACTCATAGCAAGAAAATCACTGCCAAGTTGTTTCAAACTATTTTTAAAAAGTGCAGTTTTATAGTTTATATTCTGAACACTACGAAAGTTCAGCTCAGGATTCGTAATTTCATCATTTAAAAGGATTGTACACAATTTTTTCTAAAACGTTTTTTCGACTGTGCTTTTTTCCACGAATTCTTTCTTCCACTAACTGCTTTCTCCACCGGATCTTTTTCCCACTAACTCTTTTCCCCACCGGACCTTTTTTCCTCCAACTGTTTTTCCCACTTGACCTTTTTCCACCGGACCTTTTCTCCTCGAATTCTTTTTTCCACCAGACCTTGACAACATGAATTCTTTTCCGCACCGGACCTTTTTTCCGCCAACTGATTTTTCTACCGGACCTTTTTTCCACGGATTCTATTTTCCCGCTGGACCTTTTTTCCACCAACTGTTTTTTCCACCAGACCTTTTTTCCACGAATTCTTTTTGCACCGGACCTTTTTTCGACCGATTGTTTTTTCCCACCGGATCTTTTTTCACGAATCCTTTTTTCCACCAGACCTTTTTCCACCAATTGTTTTTTCCACCTGACCTTTTTCCACGAATTCTTTTTCCCACAGGACCTTTCTTACGCCAACTGTTTTTTCCACCGGATCTTTTTCCCACTAACTCTTTTCCCCACCGGACCTTTTTTCCATCAACTGTTTTTCCCACTAGACCTTTTTCCCGCCGATTGTTTATTCCATCGGACCTTTTTTCCTCGAATTCTTTTTTCCACCAGACCTTTTTCCACGAATTCTTTTTACCACCGGACCTTTTTTCCGCCAACTGTTTTTTCCACCGAACCTTTTTTCCACGAATTCCCTTTCCCGCTGGACCTTTTTTTCCACCAACTGTTTTTTTCACCGGACGTTTTTCCCACGAATTCTTTATCCCGCTAGACTTTTTTTCCACCAATTCTTCTTTCCACCGGACCTTTTTTCCACGAATTCTTTTTTCCACCAGACCTTTTTCCACCAATTTTTTTCCATCTGACCTTTTTCCCACCGGACCTATTTTCCACCAACTGTTTTTCCCACTAAACCTTTTTTCCACCAATTGTTCTTTCCACTGGACCTTTCTTCCACCAGACCTTTTTCCACCAATTGTTTTTTCCAGCTGAACTTTTTTCCATGAATTATTTTTCCCACTGGACTATTTTCCCACCAATTGTTTCCTCCACCGGACTTTTTTTCCACGATTTTTTTTTCCATCGGACCTTTTTTCAACCAATTGTTTTTTCCACTGGATCTTTTTTCACGAATTCTTTTTTTCACCAGACCTTTTTCCACCAATTGTTTTTTTCCACCTGACCTTTTTTCCACGAATTCTTTTTCCCACTGGACCTTTTTCCCACCAACTGTTTTTTCCACCGGACCTTTTTCCACCAATTGTTTTTTCCCTCGGAACTTTTTTCCACGAATTCTTTTTTCCACTTATCATTCTTACCACTCATCATTTTCCCAAAAACTCGCTTCCGCGGATCTGAGAAAAAACCTGACCCAGGTAAGCTCGCTTTTTGTAAAAGTTTAAAGTTCTGTTAAAATACTTGTAAATAATTGCAAATAGTGTGAATACTTGTAAATTAACATAGTTATTGATGGAAAATGGTTGATTATGATGAAACATAATTGGAAATAACAGTTAAAGATTATTAAATGTGGAAGTTTTGCACTACTTGCGGGCAATTGGTTACAATGTCATATTTAAAAATTCTAATTTCAAAATTAAATTGGGTTCTGCATATCGCCTCTTATTTTTATTTGAAAAATTGTAGAGAAAGTTGACACTTATGGCTTCAATAAATGCTTGCTGTAATTAAAAAAAAGATGTAGTGAAAAAAATATCCAGTAGGAAAAAAGGCAAGTTGAAAAATGTCCTGCAGAAAAAAGGTCAGTGGAGACACATCAAGTAGAAAAAATTTCAGTGGAAGGAACGGACTGGAAAAAATGGAGTAAAAATAATGGAGTGGAAAAAAATAAATAAAAAATGTGCAAATGTGCAAATAATGTAATAATAAAACGAGAAATATGTTGTTAACAATAATTGTTACAAAATAATTGGTATCATTTTATTATTATTATTATTATTATTATTATCCCTGTACTAATAGAATCATTGAATCATTGGTTAATGTTTAAAATATTTATTCTTTTCCATTAGTTAAATCTGTGTAGGTTTCACGTTCAAAATCGTGAGCGAAAGGTGAAAATTCAATATCGTTTACGTGAAATCAGTAAGAAACGTGTCCAATGTTTGTACTCAGCGTTCGAATTCAGTCGAATTCGAAGTGAATTCGGCCGAATTCATGTGCTCAACGCGTCGACTTTGACGGGCGGAGTTCACGCGGTCCCACAGCGTATTGAGCGTTAAAATCGTACGAATTCGGCAAGCAACGTTTAAAAAAGTCCATACGGTACTACTTGAATTCAAAGTGAAACGCCCCCCGGAAAAGCTTTGTATTGAATACAGTGCCAACTTGTGGCCAATAGAAAAGAGACACTTGGACAAGAGCTGTTGAATTAAGGTATCCGAAAAGAAGAGACAGCACGTCCATAGTCGGCTTTCTGTGTCTTGTCCCGGTGCTGCTGGTAGCGAAGATTCTCGATTATGATCTCACGCAAGAAGATTACCTCATGTTCTGCGTTTCGCTGCTCTCTGTGGCGCGTAACACAAGGAGTGCACTCAATTTCTCCGTAAATCAAAGTCATCGTGCAGCTAAGCAAAACAACCTTATATTCTCGAGAAGGGATAATGCAGGATGAAAACAACAAGGTAAAACAAAAGGGGTGAGATGAAATACTCGAAAAGTACAGTGTTATTCTATGAGAAATCGAGCAGAGTAAAAACTTGTCTTCCTAATTTGTTTTGGCTCCAATAGAAGTCCAGTTGTTCTTTTACGCGAAGAACAAATCATTTTAATAAAAATAAAGACAAGTAGTTATTGAAGGTTCGTGGCCGCGGTTGATTCTGGGTCGAGGTATCTTTGCAAAACGAGTCGCCAAAGCTGCTTGGTCGCTCGTTAACTCTGTTTACCAACTTGCGCCCATTACCAATTCATCGGGAATGTTATGCCGGCACAGAGACACTACACTCAAGTAACAGTGACTTACACCCACTGTTACCGCCCACATTTTGCCACTTTGCCACTTGGTCACCCAGTGATCTACATTACGTCATAAAGAATTTTCCCGCATGACGTGGAAATCTTGAGTAATTATATGATAATGCTATAATTTTACCGAACTACGCAAAAAACCTGCCTCTTGCACCTGCATATGCTGCCAATGATAGGTGGTTGAAAAAACAAGTTTAAATTTAAAATTCCCTGACCAATCCAACTGAAAAAATATCCAGTTGCTCGGCCGTTCTATATTTTCCCTGACTAAACTGATGATTGAACACTGGGATAGGTCGTAAAGAAAAATTTTTTTAAATTGGAACGGATCCAAAACTCGAAAAATATACCTGCTCTTTGAGTACAGATGTGGTACATTGTCCTATCAAGAAAATAAATTTGATTTCAACAAACGATTCATTAAGAGTCGTTGTTGCTAGATGAAATCATCATCTAAAGTTGTGAGTATGTTTAATTTTTCCACTGCGGTGAATGCTTATAATATTTCAAAAGAGGCTGTATATGCGCAGAAAATTAAGCAGTGAAACATAAAAATTCCATTATTGCAAGTATCGAATGTAGTCGTCCCTTGCAGCGTCTTCATCCAAGATAAAATTATCATTGGGATTGACTGCGAATGTGGAACCACACTGCTCTCTCCATTTCATCATTCTTTACTACTCTATTAATGTTTTATACGACTTCTTATCCACATAAAGCAAAGAAACGACATTAAAATGAAAAACAAAGTCGCTTATGGGCAATGCAAAGAGATTGCTTTTGAGATTGCAACTGACAAAAGTCAACCGATAAAATGTGGCTAATTGTGCATATGAGTTGCATAACGCGTCGGCGTCCGTATCACGAATTATTAAACTAATAACTGGCGAAAGCGGCCGTTCGCCAAAAATGGCAAGAAATAAAAGGGAGCCGACGACGACGACGAATCGCCCGAAGACAGAGAGCGACCGATAGTTTGTGCGATCGAGCGATTCGATTCGAATTGAGAAACGAGAAGAGCCGCGACCGAAGGAAAACTTAATGCGTCTGACCCAATTTAAGGAGGGACCTACACTTTGAAACCATAAAAAGATCGACTGTAATAATCGATCAATGATGAATCTTCTCGCACGTCGCAAGAGAGTATAATAAATGACGCGAAATTATATTATTGAAACTGACTTCGGCATTACTGCTACTGCTTAACGCCATATGCTAATGGAAATTTCCATTTCGTGAGAAAATTTTCGACTGTCATTGCATTGAAATCAAGTGTGAATTTTTAAAAATTTGCGCTGCAGACAGAATGAAAAGGACATTTAAACAACACAAAATAAATGTTTAGAACTCGAAGCACATTTATGTTAGTCAGCGAAAACATAAAAATAAGAAATGGAAAGAATTGGTGTCGCAAAAGTCGTAGGACAATCTGTCTGCCAGGAAAAACTCAAGTGAAAAAAGCATCAGAATATTCATGGTCGTTTGTTTCGACCGAGGCACCAGTGTTCTTCAATCGTGTGTGAGACAAATTACAAAGTCACGAAAGATGGTCTTTTCTCATGAAGAAAAATAAAAGAACATCACGTTTTAGGAGGTTTTCAAGTATCTGATAAAATCGAGCAAGGGAAAATTCATGAAATTAACTAGCTCTAAAGACTCAAACATATCTCCTTGTCAATGTCACTGGCAACTTGAAATTCGATTTAAGGTGCCCATCTTACAATCAATGGATTTTGTGACTTGCACTATGACTTGTAAAATTCGGCAATATGAACTGATTTAAAAAGGTCAAGGCGTACTAGGCGAGTAACTCTTGCCTTACTTGCGATGTTCAGAAACAAACTCTTTATCTCACGACCTTCACTCACTGGTCAAAGAATTAATTATAAAAAATTAAAGATGCTTAATCTTGAAAGGCAAACCTATTTTCGCCATTTTTCGTTCAGTTTAATATTGAAACAATAAACTTTTTGGAAAGAAGTTGGAACGAGGGTAGAGAGATTTCGTGAGTATGGACCAATTTCATAAAATTATTTTGGTACCGTTACGCTGTGAAGTCATAAATTAGCGTTGCACTGATAGCGTTATTGACTTTGAAATCTGATACCGGTAGAAATTTTTACTCTAGAAAAGGATATATGACACCCGTTGACATTTTTACGAGCATCCTTTACGACCTATGGATTTTACGAAAACGCGACTTCTTGAATCCCGCAAAATTTTCAACCAATTTTTTAAACATTTGATACGTTATTTTTATAAGCTTTACCATGGTGTAATAGAGAAATGGTGTGTTCCCTCCGCGTACCAATTCTCGTCCTGTTCTGCGCTCTTCCAAAATGCCGCCATATTGAGGAATCAACAAATCAGATGAATTAGCGCGAAATTATATTACATAACACTCTAGGTTTAAATTCCCGCAATATTTTCTGATTAGTTAATTATCCAACATGGCGGCGTTTTCGAAGTTTTTTTTCATTGGTCGTACGCAAGAACAAACCGTGTTTCTATTACACCATGAGCTTTACAACAAAGTTTGAATCGCAAAAATCGGGTGACTTTTGCGATTTTTGCTATTTCACTAGCATTTCGTAATAGAAGAGAAAATGGTCCAATTTTCGCGATTCAAGTTTTATTGTACTGATAATTATGAAGGATTTTTGAATGTACATAAGCTGGTGGGAAAATGTGCAAAAATTTCCTTGTAAATATCACATGAAAGAGATACGTCAACGATCTTAATATACTCTCACATACTAGCATTGGCCTAATAATACGGTTCAAATTTCAACGACCCCTGCTTACTACTTATTTATTTGAAGAGATATATGACACCAAATAAAATTTTTACGAGCATGTTTTACGACATATATAGATTTTACGGAAATGCGACTTCTTGAATTTCGCAAAATTTTCAACCAATTTTTGAAACATGTGATAAGTTATCATTATTAGCCTTACAACAAAGTTTAAATCGCAAAAATCGGGCAACTTTTGCGATTCTTGCTATTTCATTACCGTTTCGTAATATAGGTCAAAATGGTCCGATTTTTGCGATTCAAGTTTTGTTGTACTGATAATTATGAAGGATCTTTGAATGTACATAAGCTAATGGAATTTTATTATTATTCCATTAGGCCAAATCCCTTTCGGGGTAAGCGTAGCTCGTCTGGTTCCAGGCCCGTTGTACTACTGTAGGATAAGGAAATAATAGGTAAAGATTTGGGCGTGGAATTACCATGGGAAATTTCGAGCAAGGGATGTGCATGAGAAGGAGACAGGGACAGGTAGTAGATCAGTCGGAAAATTGCGCAAAAACTGCCCCGTAAATGTGACATAAAAGAGAAGCATCAAAGATCCAAATCTCAATCTCATTGGGGTCTAGAGACTCTAGAGAGGGATAAATGACACCAGTTAAAATTTTTACGAGCATGTTTTACGACATATCTAGATTTTACGAAAATGCGACTTCTTGAATTTCGCAAAATTTTTAACCAATTTTTGAAACATGTGATAAGTTACTTTTATCAGCTTTACAATAAAGTTTGAATCGCAAACATCGGCCTGCTTTTGTGATTTTTGCTATTTCATTATAGTTTCGTGATATAAGTAAAAAAGGTCCAATTTTGGCGATTCAAGTTTTGTTGTGCTGATAACTATGAACGATCTTTGAATTAACATAAGCTAATGGAAAATCGTGCAAAAACTGCCCTGTAAAGGTGACATGAAAGAGATACGTCAACGATCCTAATCTCGATCTCATTGGGGTCTGGAGACTCTAGAGAGGGATATATGTCACCCGTTGAAATTGTGACGAGCATCCTTACGACCTATTGATTTTCCGAAAATAAAACTTCTTGCATTTCGCAAAATTCTTAACCAATTTTCATACTTGATACCTTATTGTTAATAGGTTTAGAACAAAGTTTGAATCTGAAAAATCGGGCTACTTTGCGATTTTTGCTATTTTCTATTATCGTGTCGTTATAGAACTAAGACATAGTATATAACATTGAATAAAAAAAAGAACGAAAAAAAAGTAAACGTGTCCAAGTGACACGCTTAAGTAACGGAGTTCCTTCCGTCGCTTAACAAACACTGAATATAAACGTTTCTCAAATAATTATATAAAACTAATGCGTGTCTTTGGAACATGCGGTAGGAACGGAGTTTCGAATGCGTGCTAAGGAGACACGCATTAGTTTTATGTAATTATTTGAGGAAAGTTTATATTTTTTCAAATAGAGTATGTTCTACATCAAGATATCCGAATCATTGTTTACAAATACAAGGTACCTGTTTTGTTTGAAATTTCAAAGGATCAGAAATCTTCGGTAGAATCTTGTTTTGAATCGATGTAAAACAAATACACGTTAGTCATACAAATTACCGAGCAGTAGCACAACGTTTTCTTTATGCGGATCTTCTCGTGTTACATGAACAATGGTGGCAACGAGCCATGGAATCGTTATCGAATCCTTGAAATCAGCCGAGCTTTACGAAAAAAAGTCGAGCAACTTCTCTGCCGGCTATTGAAAATACATCTTATCTCGAGAAATCTTCTTAATAAATTGTCAGGATTCCTTTATGTCCTATTGAATGAGAAAACGCATGTAGCGTTAATTATGGAGCATCTAGCGCGAATATTTTCCATTCACTTACTGCTACAATTTTCTCTAAAACATTGCAAAAATTCCGATAGGAATGAATATTATCGCATTTTTCAACAGTGAATGAAGGCAGGCTGAGAAACTGAATCTTTTAAACCCATGCTTTTCTCTTATATTTTACCGCCGCATGTCGCTCCAGTCCATTAACAGTTTTTTACATACTTGTAGGCACGTGTTGATGCGATCCGCATTTCATCGAGAGCAATTATGGCTCTACCTGGAGCGCATTTTGAGTAAAAGTTAGTAAATTTACTTGGAAAGTATGCAAATTTCATCTTCATTAAGTTGTAATTGTGGCATTTAGCTACTTCTGTGCCTTAAAGACCTAAATACGAAAACAGCTTGAACAGGGCATATAGTTATTGAACTACAGGCTCTCTCCAAAGTAAAGGACAGTCAAAAATTTAATCTCGCACATGAATCGTCTCTTAGAAAAGGATTGCAATCTGTTTTTCAAACACCTCGAGAATGGGAGAATTGTTATCTCGTTGGCGGCACCAGAACAGGACTTAAATCTTGGCGGTATCTTCGTTCTTGCAGTAACAAGTTTCGATTCCTACCAATTCTCGGGTCATGCATCACTTCGAGTAGATACAATGGTGACTTCGGACTTGGGCCGTGGCCTCGACTTCATGCGAACGATAAATATCTTATTGTACCCAAGAAAGAAGAATAACGGACACCCTACGGAAACCTGCCCTTGAGGCAACGATATCCCATATCTGAAATCGATGACAATGATCAAATATTCTTAACACGTTCGCAAATGAATACAATAATGATGAAGCACTTTTTACTTTCATTGACACCTTTAATCATTTTGCATTTGTAAACAACGTCAAATATTTCACAACGTTCCTGTTGATTATCTTATTATTGAAATGAAATTTCATATTCAGAAACTCGAGGCGCATGAATTTCAGGGTGTTCTTTTTTTATTTTTAAAAAAGTTTTGCTCTCACTTGCAATTCTGTTTTAAACGCCCAAAAGTATAACGTCCTTTAAATTTTAACCCAATCTGTTGATATGCGCTACTCGCCCCATAAGCACACTAAGGTTCCCATAAGATAAACATGGAAGAAATTGTTCGAAAACGTTCAATTTACGCCACCTTTTCACTTTTTATTCTAATGAATCTCTCCACAGGACGACAATCTCTACTTTATGCCTAAAATATATCGCACATAAATTATCATCATGACTGAGAACCCCAATTTCTTGAGGAATTCAACAAGATTTTGTTCAAAAACTTCCAAACTGATTGATTTTTGCAAAGTTTTCTAGCCGCCCTCTAAAACTTTCTCAGAAGTTTTATAAGTCGGATATCAGCATAAAATGATTTAAGGATGTACACTACGTACAAAAAATCTTAACATTTGATAATCTTTATAATGATTTATAGAATTGACCGAAATATATCTATTTATATGCGTATTTTGAAGGAGGCTTCTAAGTGTGCTTCAGAAAAAATTAATTCAGGGTAAAATTGTTCATTTTTCAGAAGTTATCTAGGGTTTTATTTTGCTTTCTCGTTAGGAAAAAGTAACAATTCTTATTAATCCAAATGATCAAGGCCTCATTCAATCCTTTGAAGGTGTTTGCGAGTGAGAGATATTATGTTGTTGAATTGTTACTTATGAACAAGTCCTTGCCGGAACGTACACTGAAGGAAAGGTGACTTAAAAAAAAACACAAGTCATTTCAATTATAACAATAATGCTCTAAAAAATCGAGCTAGTCTATTTTTAAATATACAGTTGAATATTTCTACAAAACATATGAACTTCTCTACAAAAACTACGAGACAAGTTGCTTATTAAAGGTTTGGACGACGACTGACTTTCTTGACAAAACGATGAAAGACTGTCACTCGTTCAACCATTTGATGAGAAAGAGCGATAAAATGTTAAAGATAGAATAAAATTGACAATAAATTGAAATTAGAAAATTAGAATCGTACTAAAATGTAAATATGTTAATTTGAGATACTCAAATTTTCAACAAAAAAATATCATTTTTCTACGTGAATTGGAATACGTTAACTTATAATTAAGAAAAACCAATTCACGATAACAAAACGGATTTACAACTTTTAGTTAATTTTTCAATCAAGAAGATGAATATTCAAATAAAAAGATAAATAATTAACTAGAACACTTCAATTTTCAACCATGAAGGTGAATTTTAAAACAAGAAGATTGATTTTCAAATGGAAAGAATCATTTTCTAAGAAAAAATATAATGTTCCAACGAAATAGTCGCGAATTTCGAACTCAAAAAATAATTATTTACAACGAAAAATGAAGCCGTAACATTTTTAGTTCACAAAAAAAAAATTCCAAACGAAGCAAAAGAGTTTTATATTAAAACGAAGAATCTTCAACTGAAGAAGTTGAGTTTTAAACAGATAAATTAACTTTTGCTAAAAAAGACCAATTATCAACGAAAAATCGAATACTCACATTTCAAAATGAAGAAAATTGATTCTTAACTAAACAAATAAACTTTAGACCGAAACTATGAAATTTTCAATAGGAATTAGTTAAAATTTCAGTAAGAAAAATTACTTATGACATAAGTAAACTAACTTTGAACGAAAAAAAACAACTTTGGCACACATTTAGATTGAAACATTGAATTTCTAGAAAAACTACACAACATGTGAAAAACATTAGTCAACAAAACTTCTCTACTGCTTTGGACAAACTTTGCTCGAGTGCGCAGCACGAGACACGCGATGAGAATGTATTCGTTAAAGCCGGAGAAGCTTTAGCAAAAGCGAATTCACACTCATCAAATTAAAGTAGTCGACATTTCGTTTCTGAGTTTCACAAGCTCTATATACAACTGAAGGAAGGTACGAAGGCCGAGCGCGTAGCGCGAGGTAAATTCATAAACGAGCGCGAAGCGCGAGATCCGAAAGACGCGCGCCATATAGGCGCGCTGAAACTTGCGAGTGAAACGAGCCGCGCGCGAAGCGCGTGATGAGAATGTACCCGCGTAGCAGACAGATTTTTTCTAACTGAAATGATGATCAGTTAACTAGAATAGTCCAATTTTTGAAAAAAAATTAATTTTCAAACAAAAATGGAATAATGACATTTTTGGCTCAAAAAATAATTATAAACCAAGCATAAGAGTTTTCAACTAGTATAATGTTCGACTAAAATGAAAAATGTTTAAATGTACAGCTTTAAAAGATCAATTTTCCACAAAAAAATGGAATAGTTCAATTTTCAGTTGAAGAAATTCATTTTTAACCAAACTGATAAATTTTCAGGTGTAATAATGAATCTTCAAATGAGAAGGTGTATTTTAAGCCAAAAAATGAATTTTTGACCATAAAGATTGATTTCCTACAAAAAAGGCAAATTTCCCACGAAGTACATAAATTCTCAAAGAAATAGTTCAAGTTTCAAATGCAAAAATCAATTTTCAATAAATACTTGAATTTTCACCAAAAAAATATGAATCGATTTTTAACACTGATGAATTTAACAAAGTAGTTACAATTTTAACCAGAGGTGAATTTTGAATCAAAATAATGCAACTTTAAGATAAAAATTTAGATCTGAACAATCGAGTTCAAAATTCAAACAACCAGTTAATTTTTCAAATAAAAAATGATGAATTTGTAATGAACAATTTAAACAAGTTTTCTATCATAATTCAGAAATATTTCTTCTTTGGAATACTACTTCTACTCTAAAGACTGCTTGTGACGAATTTTAAATTCGAGAAACGATTTTTTCTAAATTCTTTCTTCTAAATCCGAATTAAAATACATTAATTTAAATAGTTCTCGTTTCATGTAGAAAATTCCCTGTCTCAAGTGAAATATTATACTTCCTCACTGGAATTACCTGCCCTAAAATAAAAAATATAGATATTTTCTGCAATTCCCTGTCCCAATGCAGATAAATGAGGAAAAGCAGATAAAACGGGATACATTTTTTAAAAATAATTTAGATAATAATTATTTCTGTATGTTTGGGCTACAATCAATTCGGTTATCAAATTCAAGTCAGCTCAGAAAATCTGACAGAGCAACAAATTTGCGAAACGTTCTCTTTGTAATGGAAAAAAATCCATAAAAAGAAAGCGGTCATTTCTCGTATTTTTTCGGTAGAATTTTGAATAGTCTAGGTTGAGTCAAATAAATTCCCGGGTTTTTAATTAAATTCCCGCTCATTTCCCGGTTTTTTCCCGGTCAATAAAATTCCCGGTTTCCCGGTCATGTCGCCACCCTGATATTATAAGAACTACCCACTTTGTAATTAAAGTAAATTCAGTTTCCAGTACCTGAAACTTGAGTTACATTTTTGTAATTTAAAAGTGCTTGATTTTTAAAGAAATTTCTAACAGTGTATTCATGACAGTAAACCATGTTGAAATAAACATCAGGAAACGTTGAATTTGCGGAATATTTAAATATGAACTGTCAACCGTAACAGAATTTCCCGTAACTCTCTATAGCCTCAAATCTCAACTTGATCGTGTTGGTTTTACGAAAAATTTCGTAACACTAGTCAGTACCATCTTCATATGCTTTCAGAAGCTTACAAGTCGCTCATTTATTGTCATGATTGAAAAGTTAATCTGTTAATTAAACTCTTGTTCCTCGACCCAGACACCATAAAACAATCTCGGTAAATTACCAAAAGAAAATAAAAGAGAAAAGCAAGAGAATCAGAAAGAAATTTAGGCCGTGAGCCAAGAGAAGTGGCCATGTAGTCTGGACTGCAATTTTTGATTTCGCGAGCCTGCCAAACTGCTGTTGGTCGGGTTCCGCGTTGACGCGCTACGATGATCGTCGTTGCATCCGAACTTACCGGTTATCGATTATGGTCAACTCGCGTTGGTATTCAAATATCATCCATCCAATTTCGACGGAAGGTGCCTGCCTCTTCGACTTTGTGAAAGTCCAACAGGTATGTCGCGCACACATTAACACATTCATGAACCTGATATCTACACGACTGCTTTTTTATTGGATCTTAAAAATAAAATAAAGAACGCGTTATTATTACGAAAGAACCGAGTTATGCTAGAGAAATTACAAAAACATCGTAACTACGTGACCTGTTGAAAGTAGAGCTCTATAACATGGTTAATTTTAAATAAAGGAAGGAGTATCATGTGTATGCACTGTGCATACACATAAGTAGATGCGTAAGCTTGTTTATGTTGGGACATACGGCCAACCGCGTTCCTTTGGAAAAATAAGCGTCGTAATCATGGCGGTATGGTGCGGTAGGTTTGTTTTCAAATTTTTCTCCCCGTTCGCCCACGTCAAGACCGCCCGCTTCGTGTTACGAAATCTGCAAATATCTACGGATATCTTGATACTGAACATCGACGCCCTTTATATCATTATCGATCCCTCCAAAACTCGAATCATCATTTTACAGTATGAGATGGTATTACACAAATCGCGGATGTTCCTTGGAAAACAATGAAGAGCAATGAAATTCATCACCGTATCATAAACGTCACACAGAGACAAATGTTTGGTTGCTCTCACTTCAGCAAGGGTGATACGAACGTACGGACGTACGGCCAATTTTCGCATAGTAGTATATATGAAGGGGAAACGCAGTGCCTACTGTGCAGGTGGTTGGGTGAACGATTCTTGTTTAGTATTATATACGAAGCAGGAATGTAGTTCCTACTGCGTAAGCGTATTTATTCAGTAGAATCAACTTCGAATGCTTGCACATTCCTAAATTTTTATGATTTTTGTTTTTGTATTATAAACATTCAAGATAATACAAACGTTTTTGACTGCTTCTTATTTCAGCTCCAAAAGTTTCAACTTTTGATATCTCAGTTCGTGTAGACGTGAGTCAGGCAAAAAATGAAAGGACAAAATTTTATGAAACTGAAGTTTGCAATGTTTATGGAAAATGAAAAATCCAAAATATTCTTACCTTACAAGGAAAAAATAAGTTATCGAATTTTTCGTTGACTGTCAACCACTTTTGGATAGGATGAAAAGTTCATGAAATTTAAATTAACTCTTTATAAAATCTTGCGCGCATTTCATTGAATTTTCTTGAACTTTGCAAAAGAAATGAACAAGTCAGTCAAGCATCAAGAGAATTTAATAAACAGTGGACGAGATTGTGGGAAAAGTTAATTAACGTTTCACGAACTGTTCTGCATATCCTAGAGTGGTTGACAGTTAATGAGAAATTCGATAACCTATTTTTTCCGTGCAAATGTAACGCACGGATCTAGTAGATTTTAATAACAAATAACTGCGTAAAAAAAATTTCATCCCCCAAGCTGCCGGGGAACGCAATCAATTTCAACCCCTAAGTGTCAAAAATGGATTAAAAATTCTAAAATGTTTTCAAAGCTTCTTACGTGAAATTCAAACGTGGTTTATGTACATTTTTATGGTAGATGCTTGCAAAAAAAGTGTAATCCTCCTGTCTGCCGGGGAAACTGTGAAAAAGTTTCAACTCCCTAGATGTCGGGTAAAATAGTCAATAATAAGGGGTTGAAAATGACTGCTTTCCCCGACAGATAGGGGGTCGAAACATTCTTCCACAGTTAGTTGGTAATGAAATCTGAAAAATTCGTATTTGAGATTTTAGATGAAAGGCTTTGAACACATTTTAGAAAATTATCTTACCGATTTTTGAGATTTAATGGGTTGGAAATGACAGCCTTCTCCGACAAATAAGGGATCGAAACTTTTTTAACAGTTGTTTGGTATTGAAATCTAATAAACTCGTGTTTGATATTTTCGGTAAGAAGCTATGAAAAAATTTGAGAATTTTTTCACCGTTTTTTTTATATTTAGGGGTTGAAAAAGACAGCCTTCCGCTACAGATAGGGGGTCGGAACTTCTTTCACAGTTGTTTGGTAATGAAATCTACAAAATTTGTGTTTGAGATTTCGGGTACGAAGCTTCGACCACACGTTGGAATTTCTTAACGATTTTTGAGATTTGGGGGTTGAAAATGGCAGCCTTCCCCGACTGATAGAGGGTCGAAACTTTTTTTATACAGTTGTTTACTAATGAAATCTACAAAATTCGTGTTTGACATTTCGGGTGAGAAGCTTCGACCGCATATTAGAATTTTTGTACTGATTTTTGAGATTTGGGAGTTGAAAATGACAGCCTTCCCCGACAGATAAAGGGTTGAAACTTTTTTTACAGTTGTTTCATTTTGAAATCTACAAAATTTGTGTTTGAGATTTCGGGTAAGAAGCTTCGAACACATGTTCGAATTTTTTCACCGATTTTTGAGATTTTGGGGTTGAAAATGGCAGCCTTACCCGACAGATAGAGGGTCGAAACTTTTTTTTACAGTTGTTTGGTATGGAAATCTACGAAACTCGTGTTTGAGATTTTGGGTAAGAAGCTTCGACCACATATTAAAATTTTTGTACTGATTTTTGAGATTTAGGGGTTGAAAATTTCAGCTTTTCCCTACAGATAGGGGATCGAAACATTTTTTACAGTTGTTTGGTATGAAAATCTACAGAACACGTGTTTGAGATTTTTGGTGAGAAGCTTCGAACACATGTTAGAATTTTTGTACTGATTTTTGAGATTTAGGGGTTGAAAATGACAGCCTTTCCCGACAGAAAGGGGGTCGAAACTTTTTTGACAGTTGTTTGGTATGAAAATCTACAAAACACGAGTTTGACATTTTAGGTGAAAAACTTTAAACACATTTAAAAAAATTATTTTACCGATTTTTGAGACTTAGGGGTTAGAAATAGCAGCCTTCCACGACAAACAAGAGATCGAAATTTTTTTACAGTTTTTTGTTATTGAAATATGATAAATTCGTGTTTGAGATTTTCGGTAAAAAGCTATGAAAAAATTTGAGAATTTTTCACCGTTTTTTTTTATATTTAGGGGTTGCAAAAGACAGCCTTTCCCTACAGGTAGGGGGTCGGAACTTTTTTACAGTTGTTTGGTAATGAAATCTACATGATTCATGTTTGAGATTTTTGGTAAGACGCTCTGAGCACATTTTATAATTTTTTCACCGATTTTAAAGATTTAGGGGTTGAAATTGACAGCCTTTTCCAACAGATAGAGGCTCGAAACTTTTTTTACAGTTGTTTGGTATGGAAATCTACAAAACTCGTGTTTGAGATTTTGGGTAAGAAGCTTCGACCACATATTAGAATTTTTGTACTGATTTTTGAGATTTAGGGGTTGAAAATGACAGCTTTTTCCGACAGATAGGAGATCGACACTTTTTTAACAGTTGTTTGGTATGAAAATCTACAAAACACGTATTTGAGATTTTTGGTAAGAAGCTTCGAACACATGTTAGAATTTTTTCACCGATTTTTGAGATTTGGGGGTTCAAAGTGGCAGCCTTACCCGACAGATAGAGGCTCGAAACTTTTTCAACAGTTATTTGGTATCAAAATCTACAAAATTCATGTATAAGATTTCAGGTAAGACGCTCTGAACACATTTTAGAATTTTTTCACCGTTTTTTAAGACTCAAGGGTTGTAATTGACAGCTTTTTTCGACAGATAGAGGATCGAAACTTTTTTTAGAGTTGTTTGGTATGGAAATCTACAAAACACGTGTTTAAGATTTTAGGTGAGGAGCTCTACACACATTTTAGAAATTTATTTGACCGATTTTTGAGATTTAGGGGTTGAAAATGGCAGCCTTACCCGACAGCTAGGGGATTGCAACTTTTTCGACAGTTATTTGGCATCACGATCTATTAAATTCGTGCGTTAGATTTCGAGTAAGAACATTTTCGATTTTTCGTTTACCACAAACGTTGCAGACTTCAGTCTCATAAAATTTTTGAGGTTCGCATAAGAAGCGCGTCACCGCGTTCTTCATTATAACTACAAGTAGACGTTTTCTCCAAACACTTGCGCATATGAAGAAACCCCCCAGCTCGATATAAGTGTTTCCATCCCTATTTATTTCACACAGAACTAGTCTATAGAAACAAATATCACACAACGTTGTAGCATCCATATACTACGAAGCGTACTGTTAAATGTGCAGCACAAAACACGCGATCGACCCGCGGGAATAGTCCATGGGATGAGGTGGGAGAGGAGGGAAGGGATGAAGCTGAGTGATCCTTTTGTAAAACAATGATAGAGTACATAGTAGCTTTTACTGAACAGACAGATCCGTACTCTACTACTCTACAACTTTGTTTAGTAAAAGCAACCTAATGGAACTAAACAGAGTCTAGTAGATTCCAACCATCACGTAGTTATTATTACGATATTTTAGGTAAAAAAAATAGGTAGGTAGGTAGGTTTTAGGTTTTAGGTATAATTGCTTGTACTTTAACAGTTCTCTCCGTGCGGCTCTCTCTGATCACGTAAAATATTTTCGAGCAATTCTGGATTAACACAAATTGAAGGTGGATACATTTCGAACATATAATTGAGTAATATCAGTTTGGTAAACACAACTCGTTGTGGAGGAGAGAACGTATTTCAAAAACAATGTCGTATATTCAAGCATTATCAGTTGAGTTTGGCACGTCTGTTATAACTACCGAAATTCTAGTATTACGGTAATATTATTGCTGTGGCTCCCAGCCAGCCGTAGAAATTCTTTATCTGCCTGACAGACTTTTGATTTACAAAATCACTAACAATTGTCGTAACAGGTGCATCCAGTGTGAATATTACAGTAGGATTCAAACCCGAAACAAAAAGGGAAACTGAAATCTTATCAATTATAGTTTATTGCAGATCAAGTTGAATAACATTTCAAGCACAAGATCATTTCTTTCTAAGAATGTTTTTCGATGCTGCAATGTTAACGTCAAGTCGCAGTTTTCTCTATCTACGCCCCAAGGTTGTTTAGTATTAGACCGAACGTTAGATCATTTTAGTTTCAAGAAATCCTTCCTTCAGTCACTTAGTGGTTTTCACTACTTTCAAAGATGTCCACGATACAACCACAACCAAGGTCTGCCCTTTCTGAGTGGACAATCGAATAATGTACTGACATTGGGACAAAATAAAAGAAAATATCTTCCGTGTGAAACTATAATAGGTTCATTATTTTCTTTCCAGTAATTTAACCAGATTCTGCAAAATATGACACAGTATATCAATACACTCATTTCAATATCTTACATGCCTTCCTATTTCCTTAGTAATATAAGGAGCTCTCCATGCTTACCTGAAACAAAAATAGAAACAAAAATATTGAAATATGGATATATTTTCTTCCTGATAATATTTTTACCACCCACTTTAGTTTAACACACACACACACACACACACACACACACACACAGAGAGAAAAAAGAAGGAAAATGTATCCTAGACTTTTAAACAAAAAATCTGTTTGCAATGGAAAGAATTTGTGACCAACCCTCCTTGTATCGATAATTTGGTCTGACAATGCTGCCAAACAATTCTCTGACTGACGATCTTTTGGTACAGTAGCAATGAAATGTAGGTTAGGTCTGACCGCGTTGCTGACCGGCCATTGCTAGAAAAACGACCTAGGGTTCGGTAAAGGATGTCGAAGAGGGAAAGAGGTGACGGAACGGGTCGGTGAGATGAAACCGATAAGAGGAAGAGGGGATCTGAGACGTAAGAAATCGTCAAGACGCAAATAGCACTCCGAAGTTAGCCTAACTAGCTTGCGTCCGCAACCAGATCAGAGAAGGTGGAGGGACATTTCAAATGCATGCGCTCGTATCTGCGTGGCTTGAACGCATAAAACAATTTCATTGTGACGATATTTCTCTCCAAGTATTTCCATCAATTCTTTCTGTCCTTCTATTTCCTGTGATTACTCATGATTATGAGGAACTCCTTGCTTAAATCGCACAATATAGTAACTTTCATCTGGATTTAAACAACCACTCACAGTTCTGAAATTGGTACGATGGCCAAGACGAACTGAATCTACCAAAAATTCTTTGAAGCAACATTAAAAATACTGTAGCCGATAATCTAGAGCTGAAGAAGTATCTTGTTTTGAGCTGAGATCCGGAAACTCGGCTGATTTGGTGACAAGTTGATGATTAAACCGGAAGCAATTGAAGAAGTAGATTTAGAAGGATCGATGGATTCACAAAACTGACAGCTGCTTTTCAAAGTGCAAATGGTCAGAATTTATTTTTAGTCTTTGAAAGGAAGTTCTTGCTTGGTATTACGCGAGGCAGATGCGTAGATCGTAAAACCTGACATTTTCGCATTTTGACCTTTACCAACGTTGGCACGGCCTGTCACTCACCGAGTGGTACTCGTGAGTGAAATTCCGTGCAGTCTTGAGTACTTTGGTGTTTTGCAATTAAGCCAAATACGAATTTAGGTAGGCTACTTAAATGACACTATGTCAACAATTGGTTCTATTTAAAAAGTACAATAGTATTTAAAATAAATTCTAAAAGTGCAGTCGAAGCAATACAAGCGTTACTTTTCTTGAGAATCATTCTGCAAAACAAGTCACGCCAAACTGCTGAAATAAAAACTATATTCTGCCATCGTTAAGCTCTGTCGTGGTAGCTTTGGTAACATGTTCAATTCATCATGGCCCTACAATGTCTAATCGTGAGCGCACAAACCACGACATTACGTCTTGAAAGCTTTTGGCAAGAACGGCCACACGCCGCGCCGGTAACACACAGTTCTAAACTCGAAAGCTTGGGACTATGGTTAATTTTGTCTTCCATCGTGGTTTAACATTGGCATTGGGGCGTTACGAGTCAACGGATGTACATTCGATTGTCCGTCTGACACAGAAATAAGTTCGGGAACTCGCACTACTCATCGATAGGAATACATCCCAGAATTCAACAATAATTTAGTTTCACAACTCAACATGCAAACCATCATCAACTTCTACGATGCCCTTCTGCACACACACACACACACACACACACACACACACACACACACGCACACGCGCGCGCGCGCGCAAGCCTAAGGTATCATTTTTACATTCTCATTCTGAATGAGAAGGTCTTAGTTTTATGTGCAAATTCACTTTCGCGGATTTGATGAAATCTCCACGTTTTGAGACCCCCTGAGTCCGAAAAAATGGTTTTTACGAAGG